>PVIC010009303.1:0-45942 GCA_004025085.1 Thryonomys swinderianus
AGCAGCATTTTAGAAAAGGGAATGGCTATGTGGAAACATTATGTCTACTGACAGCCGAACATCTCTGCAAGCGTCTCTTGGGTCTCTAACACAGGCGCCCAGGGTGGGGAGAGGTAGGGAGGCAAGCACAGCACCACGGGAACAGGAAGAATCTGGCTGGCTGGCTTCCTTGTTAAGATGGGAGGAAGGGGCCTGGAGATTTGGCTCAGTGGTTCCAGCGCCTGCCTCGCAAGCGCATGGTCCCTGGTTCGATCCCCGGTAACCACATACAACAATACTGGGTGTGGTACACCCACTGGCAATCAGTACCTCATACCACAGATGCCGGGCTTGGTGGCTCAAGCCTGTCATCCCAGCACTCGGGAGGCAGAGACAGGAGGATTGCTGAGTTCGAGGCTTGCCTGGGCTCCATAGTGAGCTCAGGGCCAGCCTGAACTACAAAGTGAGACCCTGTCTCAAAAAAAAAAAAAAAAAAAAAAAGATGGGAGGAAGGAAGAAAACTGGCAGTGCCCTGCCGGGTTGCTCAGCACCAGAGGGCAAGCTCAGCATTCACCAGCCCCTGGGTTTGAGCTTTAGCACCGGGAAGAAAGAAGGGGACAAAAAGGCATTTGGCAAAAACCTGAGAGATGTAAAAGAAAAAACAAAGAGATGAGGAACTGAAAATACCTTAATTTGAATTAAAATGAAAGTGGGTGGGTTAAGAACAAAGGAGCCCCAGGCAAATGGAGTTTCAGTGCCTTAGAAGAGTGTTTAGAAGAAAACACAACAGCAACACAAACAATCCATGGGAACAGAGACAGGGTCTAGGAGAGGCATGGATAAAGTAATGAAAGAACATGCCAAAGCAAGATTTGAAGAGCTAATGGATAAGAATGTTCAAAGTTGGGGCCGAAGATTTAGCTCAGTGGTTCTGGTGCCTGCCTAGCAAGCTCAAGGTCCCTGGTTCCATCCCCAGTAACCACATACAGCAATGCTGGTGTGGTGACTCACCCAACCAGCAATCAGTACCACATACCGCAATGCTGAGCATGGTGGCTCATGCCTGTCATCCCAGCACTCAGGAAGCAGAGGCAGGAGGACTGCTGAGTTCTAGGCTTGCCTGGGCACCATAGTGAGCTCAGGGTGAGCCTGAACTACAAAGCGAGGCCCTGTCTCAAAAAAAAAAAAAAAGTAGGAAAGCCAGAAGGGGCTCTTTTCGAAATGCTTATTTCAGCCAGCTGTGGTGACACATGTAATCAGTCCCAGCATTTAAGAAGTTGAGGCAGGAAGACTGCCATGAGTTCAAGGCCTACCTGGAATACATAGTGAGACTCAGTCTCAAAAAACAAAACAAAGGCAAAAGGAAACAAAAATCCAATGGGAGGATTGTGTGTTGGTTTGTTCTGAGAATAGGTCAGTGGTCCAAGGCCAGGACAAAGGAGAACTTCATAAATGTTTGATGAATATGTCTTCTAATAATGTTCATCAGTTCATCTAATCATTTGTGAGGCAAAGTTGTAAATTAGGAAAGTCTCTTATTGTAGCTTTAAAAATAGGATGAAAAAATAAAACGTCAAGTGGCAGAGTGGTGAGCAGCAGCAACACAGTCTCTCCAAGATTTGGGAAATCCAGTTTGGGGGAAAAAGAAAGAGAAGTCGATCCCTGGGAACTGGGAAGGGACTGACACAAAAATTAAAAAGGTACAGAGAAGGCAAAGAGATGGACCACAGCACACAAAAGAGAATGAAGGAGTCTGGACTTCCTTGGCCTGACTCTCCACCTCACATCAGACTCAAGATCCCAGATGGCCAACACGGGGACAGAACGTAAACGACTGTTAGAGAAAAGCAATGTTCCCTTATACCAGTAAACCCATTTTAGAATTATAGCACCCCTCTCTATACAACCTTAAAGGCCAAAAGAGCTTAGAGTGAAGTGTTTCAAGCCCTAAAATATAACAAGTTCCAACCCTGCTTTATATATCCTGAAAAACTTTTCTCAAAATTTCTGGAGAAATAAGGTATTTCTTTTTCTTTTTTTTTTTGCTTTTTGAGACAGGGTCTCTCTTTGTAGTTCAGGCTGGCCCTGAGCTCACTATGGTGCCCAGGCAAGCCGCTGCGAACTCAGCAATCCTCCTGTCTCTGCCTCCCGAGTGCTGGGATGACAGGCGTGAGCCACCACGTCCGGCATTGTGGTATGCGGTGTTGATTGTTGGTGGGCGTGAGTCTCCATGCCCAGCATTATATGTGGTTACCGGGGATCGAACTCAGGACCTTGCGCTTGCGAGGCAGGCACCGGAACCACTGAGCTAACCCTCCGGCCCAGAAATAAGGTATTTCTATGACAAAGAACACCTCAAGAAATCCATGAGCACCAAACCAGTATTGGAAAATATTCTCAAAGATATCTACCCTAGAAAGAGACAATGAAGCTAACACTGCCAATAAGTGAAACAGAATGAACATATGTGGCAGGGTGAGCAGTTAGACAGAAGGGAAAAATAAAATCAGCAATAGGAAAATCATGCAATAACAAAAATAAGTCAATACCTTTCAGTAATAACTCTCAACATGAACAGTCTCAATTCCCCAGCAAAGACATGTTTGTTTAAAAAGTATGAATTTTTCCCATGAAAAGACTTAGGGAAAAAAATTTTAAAACCCACATGATGCGAGAAAGAGAGATGGAGAGGGAGAAGAGAGTAAGGAGTCAGGGACACAGTCCAGCTAAGACAGTACACCGCCAGGGTGTTCATTCGCAGAACCAGGGGTTGAACCCAAGACCTTGCACCTGTCAGGCAGCATCACTACTAAGCTACATTCCCAGCCCAGCATTGCCAGTTTGCCTGAGCCCCACACTACCATCTCAGAGAGACGCAGAGGACACGTCAGCAGGCCACACGCAGTCCCCCAAGGACATGTCAGTAAGTCACAGAGGACGTATTCAACAAGGTACAGAGGACATAATCAGCCTTCTGTTTCTCTGACCCATCCCCTGAAAAGCCAGCCAGAAACTGCTACTAAAAACCAGAGGTGCAAGAGACACCTTTGCTGCGCTCAAGTGGAGAGGTTCCCTCAGGTTTAGCAAGAAACCTGCCTGAACTGTTAGATTTCTCCTCTCTCTTCTTCTCTGCTTAGTCAGGAGGCAGGAAGACTGCAAGTCTGTGTCCAGCCTGAGCAGCTGAGATCCTAACTTAAACAAAAAGAAGAGAAAGAAAGAAAGAGAGAGAGAGAGGGAGAAAGGAGGGATGGAAGAAGAAAGGAAGGAAGAGAAGGAAGAAGAAAGGAAGGAAGGAGAATTAAGGGAAGGAAGCAAGGGCAGGAAGGAGAGGAAAGAAAGAAGAAACTATAGTTTGTATTTTCAAAAAGTGGAGGATTTAGCTCAGGGCCACTGCACCTGCCTTGCAAGTGCAAGGACCTGAGTTCAATCCCCAGTACCAAGGGAAAAACAAAACAACAAACAACAGAGGGAAAGGGACCTGGTGCCAAGAGGGGTGTCACTAAGCGTACATTTTAGCCCTGGCTCCTCACTTCTTCTCCTGTCCCCAGGCTGCCAGGTGGCAAGGGGCTCCTCTGCCATGAGAGGCCCTTGCAGCCGCCAGCTTTGGACTGAAGCCTCCGGAAAGTGTGAGCCCAGACGCATCTCTCTCTCTGGAAGTCACGGGTGAGTGCTTTGGCTCAGCAACGGGAAAGCAGCTAATATGCAGCCAGGATGTCTATGAACAAAACATGGGAGTACTCAGCCATGGAGAAAGTGAGGGTTTGGTGCATGCCACGACCTTGAACATGCCAGGCAGACGCAAGAGCCACATCCTGCTAGGTCACAGGTCCGAGAGCTATTTCCGAAAGGCTGATCCCAAGGGAGAAAATGTCAGTGGCTGCCTCGCACTGAGTGCAGGAGGGAATGTAGATGCATAAAAGGTGTGAGTTCTCCAGGGGTGAGAGAAATGGGTGGAGGTGACAGTCACACCACACTGTGGTTGTACTCAATGCCACTACATTCTGTTGTATGCTTTAAAATGTTCCACATCACATTATGTGAAATCGATCTGAATGTTTTAACAAAGAAAAATTACTTGTCGTAAATTGGCTTAATCCAGCTGATACCTTAAGCCTGACATAAGGAAGGTGAAACCCACCCAGCCGTGGCACCCTCATCCTGGAGAGAGCTCCCCTCCGAGGCGGTCTTTCCAATACACGTCGCAGCTCTGAAGCCTCACACAGCCCAACAGTCAGTGCCACGGTCACGTAAGTAAGAGCTGCCCTTCGTGCAGTCTCTGTCCCACGAGCCTCAAGCCCTGCAAAAGCCTAAGGCCGAAGCCACGGGTGTCCCTAAAGGCACAGACCCACAGGTCCCGCACGCACTGCTGACTTGCTACCTCCACGGCGGCCCCACCCCCACCGCCGCCCCCCAGGCTCCTGGACGGGCGGGACACATTTCTGTCTCATACCTCACCGTCTCTCCGCAACGCAGGCTTCCCTAGAGAACACCTCGCTCGCTCGGGCCACTCCGGACAGAGACGGCTCAAGCCAAGTCAGAAATCCCAGCAACAAAAGTGACAGTGGCTTCTAGAGAGCAAACAGATTTAATTGTGAGGCCACAGGACTTTCAGTTGGGAATCCGCTTTGTGACACACCAAAGGAGATAAGAGAGTCAGAGGGGACTGAGCGGCGGCCACAGCATGCAGCTACTTTCTAGGGGAGGGGAGCGTAAAGGTGACCCAAACACATCAGTCACCTTGGCCCGTGAAGAAAGGGGACACAAGGGTGTCTCCATGTTGCCTGATCTGTGTTCCGGCTCAGCTGACACACGCGTGAAGGGACTGGGACTAGAGAAGTGACTCCAGCCGAACGCCCTCCAAGAGCAAGGGGCCAGCTGACTCTGTGTCTGCTGCACCAGTGCGGCCAGCAAAGCCTGGGCAGGTCTGGGGAGGCCGGCCGGACCCGGTCACCGGCTCTGCAAGGACGAGCCCCAGCTCCGGCCCCTCCCCCAAGGCTCAGGCAGGCCCACAGAGGCAGAGGGAGGAAAGGGGCTTGGCTCAGCCGCACCTCTGCCCCGAGGGACGCCAGCAACACCCGCAGGTCTGTCGGATACCGCCCTGGGGGCCCTGCCAGGCGCCCTGCAGACCCGAGCGTGAGCTCCTGGCCTCTGCCGCTCCTCCTGTGGCCTGTGCAGCATAAATGCTCGCCGGCAGCTTGGGCTGGAGGGGTAAGTCTCCGGGGCCCACTGGGATGCTCGTGGTCATCCGGGCCACCTTCTGCCTTGAACACCAGGCCCTTGGGGCTGTGGCCCTCTAGCTCCGGGAGCTGCCGGTAGCACTAGCAAAGCCAGCGTTCAGGGTGTGAGACAGTGGCCGAGGGGTGCTCACCCTCTCACAGGCCCCTCGGTTACGCGTGGCCTGGTGCCGGTAGCGTGGGTCACCAGCCTGAGGTGGCTGACAGTGTGCCCGTCTCGGCCACTCCGACAGGTAGAGGATGCGGTGCCTGATGCCCCCCTGCAAGCTTTGGGTGATACCACTGTCTGACAAGCCACAGTGGCAGGAGTAGCCATGGGAGCCGTCCTCACTGGACGGCAGGGCCCCGCGGGAAGGTGCCTTGGAGGGAGGCTTGCCCTTCGATCCCTGCTGTATTCTTTCTGCAGCAGAAACAAGAAGTCACAAAAGGGTGCTGTGTGAGCTGCAGACAGGAGGACCCTTGAACACAGGTGCCTTGCTGCATGGAAACATGCTCGTGCGTGGACACCAACGTGTGCAGGGGAACCCTCCCTCCTTGCTAGCACCTGACTTCCTACTTCACAAGTGACTTTCCCCTCCCCGTGTGCCCAGTATCGTCTGGCTTCTCCCCACATTATATTCCAAGAACTACTGACGGTGAGTCTCACTCCCGAAGAATGGTTCTTGTGAAGAAGAAATAACCTCATTTCCTGGAACCGACACGCCTTGCACATTGCCACTTCCGGGGAGACGGGAGAGGTAGGCTCAGCGGTTCACGTGATCATTTGTTCCACACGTGACTTCCTGAGGGCCAAACACGCGCTACCGCCAGGCACATTCCCTGTTGTCGCCGAACTGACTGTGCTACAGTAATAAAGAAGGAAGATGGTGGCTGAAGACCAGCAGCCTATCACAGCCTCTCCAGGACCTGGATCCGGATATCCAGAACAACAACTCAGCAGCAAAAGAGGAAGGCAAGCTTAAACGTCAGGACAGAGCCAACAGGGGCACTAGAAATCACACAGAAACTGAGGACAGTACAGATTCCCGGCTCCTGGGAGGGGACCTGACTCTGCAGACACAGGTGACTTGGAGAGGGACAGCAGCCCCTGGGGGCAAGGTGGACAGGTCCAAGAGTGGTAACCCTAAGACAGCTTGTGATACAGTAAGCTAAAAATACAGCGTATAGTTTGGTTCTGAAGCAAATGCCTTCTACATGGCAGGCTGATGTTGAGGAGGAAAGTGCAGCACCAACATCACTGTGAGCCCTCGGAGAAAGTGTTGTTGTTCAAGACTGAGCAACTCTGGGAATCAGAAACCACAGAAACCTGTCTGTGGGCGGTCCTGCACAGTGCCTGGGTGGGGAACAGTCACGGAGACTTCGTCTGAGAAGTCTAAGCACTGGCGAGCTCAGGCTGGGAAGAACATGGCGGTTCTGCCCTCCATGGTGAGAAGCCAGGCCAGCTGAGCACTGTTTTTTGAGGCGCCAGGCCTGAAAGTGCAGGCCTTACATCCAGGCGAGTGCTGGAGTCCTACTCCCAGCACAGAGCTCAGCGCTCTGCCTGCCTTCTCCACCCGCCGACGTGATCAGGGATATGTCTCAGCTTGGATGGTTGCCACAGCCTGGGGTGCGCACACAGCACACAGAGGGGCTGCTGGACCAGGAAGGAACTTCGTGAGTCCATAACAGTGACTTGGGGTTCACCAAAAGACAGGGAAACTGGGCAGGCACCACTGACCAGCCATGCCTAGCAGAAATGGCGGGGCAAGACTCAGCACTCCGCACACAAAAGAGTGAGTGTGGGAGTGAAACAGGCCCTACTCCTGTCTGTCCTTTCCCCACACTTGGTAGATTGCTGTACTTGGATCCCTGGAAAGGAACCTCTCACCTAACACATGGAGGAAGTTTTTGGGTTCATTTTTCATTTTCTTTCTTTGTTTTTCGGGACTTGGGGTTTAGTTTTCCAAGTAGAAATAGTTATCTTAACATCAGAAAAAGTGAATTATGAGCAAAAACTCATGAAAACAGGCCAAGAAGGTCACTATATATTGGTTAAGAGAATAATTCAACAGAAAGTGGTAACAGTTATATAGGTACTGGATACTGGTGCATCCACCTTCATAAAACAAATACTATTGGACATAAACAAGTCATGAACATCAACACAGTTACAGTGAAGGACCTCAATACCCCTCAAATAGACAGATCAACTAGATAAAAAAATCAAGAAATATCAGGAGTTGAATCACACTTTCAAGCAAATGTACTTAATAGGTAACTGCAGGATGTTCAACCCTACGCAACAGGATACAAATCCTTCAGCAGCATATGGGACTTGCACCAAAATAGACCATATATCTATCCCATAAAGATGTCTAAATTAACACAAAGAAGCCCAGGCATGATGGCACACTACTGCAATCCCAGTATTCAGGAGATCGAGGTAGGAGGATTGCCATGGGCTGCATAGTGAGTTCATGGCCAACCTGAATTATGTAACAAGATCCAGTCTCAAAAAGCGGGAAAAAAATTTTTAATTATTTCATGCATATTGTCAGATCAGTGTACAACAAATCTAGAAATTAATAGCAAAGAAATTATGGAGATTAAACAACACCCTCTTAAGTAATCAGTGGGTAACAGATAAATTAAGAAATTAGTTTCTAGAATCCCATGATAATGCCAGTACAATACATTAACACTTATTGGACTTAACGAAAGTAGTCCTCAGAGGAAAGTTCATAGTTGTGAATGCCTACACCAGAAAAGAACAGAAATAAATAGCCGAACCATGTACCTCAAGGGCCTAGAAAAATTAGAGTAATCTAAATTCAAACGCAAAGCCAGTACAAGGCAGGAAATTATATTGTAATAAAAGGGAGACTTTAGGAGAAATGGACAGATTTGCAGATACATATGACTATCAAAGCTGAACCAAGAAGATATAAAAATCCCAAATAACCCAATATCAGTCAATTAAATTTAAGAACTAATTTTAAAAACCTGCAACCAAGCCAGGGATTTAGCTTAGTGGTGCCTTGCAAGCACAACATCCTGAGTTCAATCTCTGGTATTGAAAAAAAAATTAAAAACTAAGAAAAGCCCAAGGCTGTGACAGATTCACTACCAAAGAACTTTACAGAAGGCCTAATATCAGTACTTCTCAATGAAATAAAAAGAGAAGCAGTACTCCTAAAGTTATTCCTGGAACCATTACTCTTATTGTAAAGCCAGAAAAGGACACAACCGAAAAAGAAAACTACAGGCCAGTCTCTTTAATGAATACAGATGCAAAAGTTCTTAATAAGATAATGGAAAACAAATGCTGGACATGGTGGCTCACGCCTGTCATCCCAGCACTCGGGAGGCAGAGACAGGAGGATGGCTAAGTTCGCGGCGGCTTGCCTGGGCACCATAGTGAGCTCAGGGCCAGCCTGAACTACAAAGCGAGACCCTGTCTCAAAAAGCAAAAAAAAAAAAAAAAAAGATAATGGAAAACAGAATGTAGCAAATCATCAAAAAGATCATACACCATGATTAAGAAGGAATCATTCTAGGGAGGCAGGGATGGTTCAACATACACAAATCAATAAATGTAATACATCACATAAACAGAAGCAAGGACCAAAAAACTCACATGATTATCTCAATAGACACAGAAAATCCAACACTTGATAAAATGTTGATAAAATCCATTTGATTTTATAAAATTTCATAAAATCCAACATCCATTCATAATAAAAAACCCTGAAGAAAATAGGTACAGAACATCTTTATCTCAGTCTAGTAAAAGCCATCTATGATAAACCAATGGCCAACACCATACTAAATGGAGAGTAGCTGAAAAATTTCCCTCTAAGGGCTGGGGAGTTAGCTCAAGTGGTACTGCACCTATCCTGGAAACACAAAGGCTCAAGTTCAATCCCCAGTTACTGCAAAAAAAAAAAGCCTCTTATGAATAAAGGTAAACTTGAGTAATTTATTGAAAATGAGTGCACCTTGAGGCCCTAATGCTAATGGAAATGTCAGACACACAAGCTTAAATATGTCATGGTTTCTCTTATAAAAGAAACCCAAAATATAAGTAAATTGCAAAATAAAAGAAAGAAAATAGAAAAATTGAGAAAGTTATTGAAATACAGTGTGACCAATGTATCTAAAAGTGTTCCTTGATATAGTATAATTTCTATGTTTTTTGGCCTGTTAGTCTGGCTGTTAATCTGTGTTTATGATAATTAACTTAATAAAGACTTTAAAATAAATAATCTCATGCTGAAAAAAGATGTGTTATGTACATGTGCCATTGCCCCACAATGAATTTAATATTATTTATTGCAAGCATGTGCTAATAAAATGTAAAATTAAAAAGAAAGATATTTATAGCTATGAATAGCTACACCAGAAAAACAGCAATCCCAAATAGATAACCTAATGATGCACATCAAGGTCCTAGGAAAACAGAACAATACAAACCCAAAAATAGTACAGCAAAGAAAATTATAATGATCAGAGCAGAAATTAATGAAATTAAAACTAAAAAAAAATACAAAGAAGGCTGCAGCTCTCTGTAGCTCACTATAGCTCATTAGCACGGCAAGCACAAGGTCCTGAGTTCCACCTCTGGTACAGGGGCTGGGACACAATATAAAGAACCACCGAATTGAAGGGCTGATACCTAAAAATAAAATAAACAAACCGTTATCCAATTTTACCAAACAACGAATAAAAGACTCATATCAACATAATTAGAGACAAAAAGGGCTAAATCACAATGGACACCACCAAAATCCAGAGTATTATTAGTACTTTGAAAACCTGTACTCTGATAAATTGGAGAAGCTAGAAGAAAATGAGAATCCTATATCTACATAAATTACTAAAATGAACCAAGAAGATATAAAAAACTGCATAACCTAAAAACACACAATTAAATTGAAGCAATAGTAAAAACCTTACCAACTAAAAAAAGCCTATGAGATTCACCATTGAAATTTTCAAGAACTTCAAGGAAGATCTAATGCTGATACTCCTCAAATTCTTTAATGAAACTGAGAAGAAAAGAGTACTGCCAAACAATTCCTAGAAGCTAGAATTAACTTGATTCCAAAGAAAGACAAAGATTCAACTAAAATACAAACCTCAGGCCAATCTCTCTCTCTCTCTCTGTCTCTCTGTCTCTGTCTCTCTCTGTCTCTCTCTGTCTCTCTGTCTCTCTGTCTCTCTGTCTCTCTCTCTCTCTCTCTTTTGAAACAGAGTCTTGCTGTGTAGTTCAGGCTGGCTCTGAGCTCACTATGTAGCCCAGGCAAGCCTTGAACTCAGCAATCCTCCTGCCTCTGCCTCCCGAGTGCTGGGATGTTAGGCATGAGCCACCACACCCAGCATTGTGGTGTGTGGTACTGATTGCTGGTGGGTGTTGTATGTGGTTACCCAGGATCAAACCAGGGACTTTGCACTTGCTAAACAGGTGCTGGAACCACTGAGCTAAGTCTCCGGCCCTAGGCCAATCTCTTTAATGAACACAGATGCAAAAATCCTCAACAAGTTACTGGCAAACAGAATTTAATATATCATCCAAAAGATCATGCATCATGACCAAGAAGGCTCATCCCATGGATGCAAAAATGATCAACATACAAAAAATAATAAATGTAAATCATCACATACTCAGGACCAAGGGTGAAAAAAAATCACACAACCATCTCATTAGATGCAGAAAAATCCTTTGACAAAATCCAACATCTAGTCACAAAAGATTTTTTTTTTTTGAGACAGGGTCTCACCTTGCATTTCAGGCTGGCCCTGAGCTCACTATGTAGCCCAGGCAAGCCTCGAACTCAGCAATCCTCCTGTCCCTGCCTCCCGAGTGTTGGGATTACAGGCGTGAGACACCATGCCCTGCACTGTGGCGTGTGGTATTGATTGTTGGTGGGTGTGAGTCTATACGCCCACCATTGTATATGGTTACCGGGATTGAACTCAGGACCTTGTGCTTTCCAGGCAGACACCGGAACCACTGAGCCAAATCTCTGGCCCAAGATTTTTTTTTTTGAGACAGGGTCTTGCTTTGTAGTTCAAGCTGGCCCTGAGCTCACTATATAGCCCAGGGAAGCCTCAAATTCAGCAATCCTCCTGCCTCTGCCTCCCAAATACTGGGATGACAAGCATGAACCACCACGCCCAGCACTGACGTATGTGGTTACCGGGGATCAAACCAGGGACCTTGCACTTGCTAGGTAGGTGCTGGAACCACTGAGCTAAATCTCTGACCCAAAAAATTTTTGACAAAAATAGGTATGCAAAGCCTTACTTCAAATTGGCAAAGCCATTTATGACGGCTCCACTGCCAACATCATGCTAAATGGGAAAAACCTGAAAGCTTTGCTCTAAAATCAGGAGCAAGGACCAGAGATTTAGCTCAGCAGTGCTGGCACCGGCCTTGCAAGTGCAAGGCTGTGAGTTTCAATCTCCAGTACTGGGTAAAATTAAATAAAGTGAAATCAGTAACAAGATAACCACATCAACTTTTGCTCCTGTTCAATACAGTAGTCCAAAATTTCATCGGAACATCCATTAAAGAGAAAAAATAAGTCAAAGTATTCTTTTTGGGCCAGAGATTTAGCTCAGTGGTTCCGGCGCCTGCCTAGCAAGTGCAAGGTCCTGAGTTTGATCCCCAGTAACCACAGACAATACCATGCATGGTAATTCATGCCCACCAACAATCAGTACTACATACCACAGTGTGGGGATGGTGGCTCACAGCTGTCATCCTAGCACTCGGGAGGCAGAGGCAGGAGGATTGCTGAGTTCGAGGCTTGCCTAGGCTACATAGTGAGCTCAGGGCCAGCCCACACTACAAAGCAAGACCCTGTCTCAAAAAGAAGGAAAAAAAAGTACTCTTTTTGTAAATGACATGATTCTTTACATGGAAAACCCAAAGAATTTCACCAAAAGACTTAGAACTGACAGACAAAATCCAGCACGGCAGCAGGATACAAAATCAACACCAAAAACCCAACAGTACTCCTGTACACCAATAAGTCACCTAAAAGTAATTAGGAAAACAATGCCATTTACAATGGCTTCAAAAACATTAAATACTTAGGGATTAACCTAACAAGGAAAGTAAAAGACCTCTATAACGAAAACTATTGTACCTGAAAAATTGAAGAAGACATCAGAAAATGGAAAGTTATTCTGTGTCTTTCCAATGTTGTCAAATGGCCATACTTCCAAAACTCATAGGTATGTTTAAAGCAATCCCAGTCCGTATGCCAACAGCATTCTGCACAGATCTGGAGAAAACAATTCTAAAATTACTGTCGACCCACAAGAGACCTAGAATCGCAAAAGCCACCCTGAATAACAAGAGCAAAGTAAGAGACACCACAATCCCAGACTTCAAGTTACGTTACAAAGCAATAGTGATTTTTTAAAAACCAGTACTGACACGACAGATCTGTGGGCCAATGGAGCGCGATAGGGGCTGCAGGGAGAACAGGTGCATTGAGCAGTCTCATCTTTGACAAAGGAGCCAAAAACATACACTTCAGGAAAGATAGTGTTTTTGGCAAATGATGCTGGGAAAACTGGTAACCTATATGCAGAAACTGAGTCTAGACCTGTAGTTCTCACCATGAAGTAAAATAAAATCAAAACATTTAAGATCTCAGTTCTCAAACTTAATTCTTAGGGCCAGGGATGTAGTTCAGTGGCGCCATGCCCGCCTGGCAAAACACAAGGTCCTAAATTAAATCCCTAGTGCCGAGGGGAACAGGGACTTAATTCTTTCTGTGATTCTGGTCACAAACTGAACTGGACAAGAACTGAATCAAATTCAAGTTGACCTTATGGGGAAATTTATTTCAGTCCTCGTCCAATTCAGTTTTTGGCCAGAATCATGGAAAGAACTAAGTTTGTAAACGGAGGTATCATTGTACTGAAACAATGTACCGGGACATAAAGTACATAAACTTCTTAAAGTCAGAGGTACACGTAAGGATTTTCTGAACAGAACCTCAATTGCACAAGAAGTAACAGTAAGAATCCGCAAATGGGACAGCATCAAATTAAAAAGTTTCTGCACAGCAACCAACAGAATGAAGACAGGACGTATAGAATGGGAAAATATTTTCTCCAAATCCCACTACTCAGGAGGCTGAGGCAGGAGGACCATTGTGAGTTTGAGATCAGCCTGAACTGCTAGGAGACCCTGTCAAAAAACTGAAAAAAAAAAAAAAAAACAACAAAATTTTCATCTATTCCTTAGACAAATAACAAGTGTCTAGATTACATAAAGAGCTCAAAAATATTAGACTCCCCCCAACGTAAAAGAGCCAATGAAAAAAGGCATCTGAATGAATGGGCATTTCTCAGAAAAATAATTACAGGGCCAGGGATTTAGCTCAGTGGTTCCAGTGCCTGCCTAGCAAGTGCAAGGTCCTGAGTTCGATCCCAGTAACAGCATACAGCAATGCTGGGGGGGGTGGCTCACGCCCCCCAGCCATCAATACCACCTACCACAGTGCTGGGCGTGGTGGCTCACGCCTGTGATCCCGGCACTCGGGAGGCAGAGGCAGGAAGATTGCTGAGTTCGAGGCTTGCCTGGGCTCCATAGTGAGCTCAGGGCCAGCCTGAACTACAAAGCGAGACCCTGTCTCAAATTAAAAAAAAAAAGAATTACAGGCATCATAATACAGTGACAAGCACACCCGTATTTAGAGCAGCAGCACAGCTCACAGTGGCTAAATCCTGGAAGTGTTTATGCACCCATCCGCGGGCGGATGGACGAAGAAGTATGCTGTGAGTACACAGTGGAGTACTACTCAGCCACAAGGTGCACATTTGCGTCATTTGAAGGAAATCGACTGCATCCGAAGACTGTAATGTTACGTGAAATAAATCAGACGCATGAGGGGGCGCGCACCAGCGGCGGGCTGCGGGTCCGAGCCGCCAACTTCGGGCCAATCAGCGCGCGGTGTCCCCGCGCCCGCGGCGGCTCCGGGCCGGGCCGACCCGGATGAGGAGGGGCCGAGCCGCGGGGGATCCTGGACGCCTCGGCGGGCGGCGGGGCCTGTGGGAGGAGGAGAGCTCCAGCTCCTCCCCGCCGCCGGCTTCGCTCCTCTGCCCGGCACCCCGAAGTCGAGGCGTCGCGCCCGGACGGGTTCTCCTGAACCCCCCGCGCGCAGGACGGGACGGGGCTCTACGCGGCCCGCACAGCGCGAAAGGGGGAAAAGTTTGGACCCTTTGCTGGACAGAAGAGCATGCCCGAAGACTTGGATGAAAATATGGACTATGGGGCCGGAGGATTAGCTCAGTGGTGCCAGCGCCTGCCTCGCAAGCCTAAGGTCCTGAGTTCAATCCCCGGTAATCACATACAGTGCTGGGCATGGTGACTCACTCCCACCAGCCATCAATACCACATACCACAGTGCCGGGCGTGGTGGCTCACGCCTGTCATCCCAGCATTCAGGAGGCAGAGGCAGGAGGATGGCTGAGTTCGAGGCTTGCCTGGGCTACATAGTGAGCTCAGAGCCAGCCTGAACTACAAAGCGAGACCAAAAAAAAAAAAAAGAAAGAAAATATGGACTATGGGCTGATGTGGGAGGCGCGTGGGAGTAGGGCAGAGGTTCTCCACATCTTGGATGCTACCAACCCGCGGCACCCCACCTGGCTTCGCTTTGTTCATGAGGCGCCAACTCAGGAGCAGGAGAACTTGGCTGCCATTCCAGAAGGAGAAAACATTTTCCACTTGGCAGTTGAAGATACAGAGACAGACACAGAGCTCCTGATTGGTTACCTGGACAGCGACATGGAGGCCGAGGAGGAGGAACAGCAGCCGATGACAGTGATCAAAGAAGGGAAAGTTGAAAATTCTAGAGGACCATCAGCAGCCGGCAGAACAGATGCCCTCGGAGGTCAGGAGGGCTACGCCTGTCCACAGGGTGACCCGAGCTTCACGAGCAAGGAGACTCTTGCTGGGCGTCTCCAAACATTGCACCAAAAGCCTACAGAGGAGAAGGAATTTAAGTGCAAGAACTGTGGGAAGAAACTGCCAATTAAGCAGGCTTTGCAAAGACATTTTGAGCAGCCCCAGGAGACCTGCCGGGGGATACGAGGTTTCTGTGCAAGGTCCACAGCTGTGGAAAGATGTTAAAGAGCAAAGATGCCCTGAAAAGACACCAGGAAAATGTCCACACTGCAGATACTAAGAAAAAGCTCATCTGTTCAGTGTGCAATAAAACATGTGCCTCCGCCTCAAGCCTACAGGAACATAGAAAGATTCATGAGATATTTGACTGTCAAAAATGTAGGAAGAAATTTATTTCAGCTAATCAGCTAAAACGTCATATGATCACCCACTCAGAGAAACGACCCTATCACTGTGAGATTTGTAAAAAATCTTTCAAGAGGCTTGATCAAGTGGGAGCCCACAAAGTATTCCACAGTGAAGATAAGCCTTACAAATGCAAACTTTGTGGCAAAGGATTTGCTCACAGAAATGTTTACAAGAATCACAAGAAGACTCTCTGAAGAGAGACCGTTCCACTGTGACGAATGTAAAGCTTTGTTCTGGACCCCATTTTCTCTGCAGAGGCACCTGCTAATCCATGACAGCGTCATCACTGCGATGCTACCTTTAAAAGGAAAGATACGTTAAATGTACACGTCCAGGTCATCCATGAAAGACACAAGAAGTACCGGTGTGAGCTGTGTAATAAGGCAATCGTTACACCGTCTGTGCTAAGAAGCCATAAGAAAACACACACAGGAGAAAAGGAGAAGGTCTGCCCGTACTGTGGCCAGAAGTTTGCCAGCAGTGGGACCCTGCGAGTTCACATCCGGAGCCACACGGGTGAGCGTCCCTATCAGTGTCCGTACTGTGAAAAGGGATTCAGTGAAAATGACGGGCTGAAGATGCACATTTGGACCCACACCAGGGAGAAGCTGTACAAGGGCTCAGAGTGCAGCAAAGCCTTCGGCCGGAAGCGGGACCCAGATGAGCACACGAGGACTCGCACTGGAAAGAAGCCTTTCCAGCGTGACGTTTGTGACTTGGCTTTTAGCCTGAAGAAAATGCTGATCCGACACAAAATGACTCATAATCCCAGTCATCCACTGGCAGAATGCCAGTTTTGCCATAAGAAGTTTACAAGGAATGACTACCTCAAAGTGCATATGGACACCATCCACGGTGTAGCTGACAGCTAAGGGTGACTGTAAAGGACCAGAACCATTCACAAGGGCTCCTAATATGAATCCCAGCTTTTTCTCACCTGATCAGCATAACAGAAAGAGCCAAAACTAACTTACTGATCTCCAGTTCTAATGTTAGTATATGTGCTGCCGAAGCGAGCACTGATCTCCAGTTCTTATTTGCTTACCATTGGTGTCTATAAACGCACATGTAAAGAAAGGGGGGGTGTCTTACTTTTACTAAGAAATACTAAAAATGGAAAAAAGTCTATAGCCTTGCAAGCTACTGCTTGTGTTCTTTCTTATAAAAGTGGAGAAGGGGGCTGGGGGATTTAGCTCAAGTGGTAGTGTGCCAACCTCGGATGCACAAGGGCCTGAGTTCGATCCCCAGTACCACCAAAAAAAATGGAGAAAGGAGTCTTGGCTCTCTTGATCGTCTCATTGTAATGAAACTTATTGACATATTTCCCCTTTTGGCCTTCTTATTTTTTGTATGTGCTTATATCTGTATGTGTGTATATGTATTCACACTTTCAAATACTGATTATTGCAGCTGGTTATTACTCACTTTAATAGAAATTAATATATCCAACTATCTTTTTACAAATAAGGGGGGGAGTAAACATCTTCCCAGACTCAAGCATGGCAGCATGATAAATGCTTGCTCTTTTATGAAACAGACCAAGAGTTTCTCTTAAATAGTTCCATTCAACAAGTGGGTTTAAAATAGAGAGGTTTAAGAATTAAAACATCTATTAAAATATTCATTTTAGAGAATTCTCAGAAATAATTTAGTCAGCATCCCTATGCAGATATTCACAGTCTAGAATACCTTTGTAAGATCTATACAACAATAATCATAACACTTAAAATACTCATTCAGCTGTCCCCCTTGAATTTATACTGGTTCTCTTTAGAAAATATTGATGTACAAATATTCAGAACTAATAATAAAAGCAGAGTCGGTTCCACCTGAGAGCAACAGGTCAGTGGTGCAGCATGACATAAACATCGCCTTTACTCTCTCATCCCATAAAAGCGCACTGTACATGTGTGAGTGTAATAGTGTCCTTAGACCATTCAATTTCCATTTTGCAAAAGATGTTTTCCAGAATCTTGGCTGTTGGTGATTCTGAAATACTTTTGAGTTCTTCACAATCATCCCACGTAGTTAGGAATCCAGGATAAAAAAGAAAAATTTGGCAGTTTTTAATTATTAAAATGATCCTTTATTTGTAAGGCAAACGAAACAAGAGCAGAATTTCTCCCTTTCAGTTCTATTTCAGTAAAATACTCAACAGCAGCATACAGTGTGGACAGCTTCCCTGGGGTGAGGGTATAATGCAGACTGAAAGTGCTTTCAGAGTAATCTTGAGCAGTAACGGTGAGCATTTTAGATCCAGACAAGTAGACGGTAGCATCCCACTGCCACATGCGTGACACGGCTTTGCCACCTCTGACCCAGAGGAACCCCAAAGCCAGGAAAAGTGAAGATGCGACACAAATCATGAACCACTTTAACTGGAACTTGCTGCAAAGAGAGGAACTACAGTTTTCAGGATGTTACTTGGTTATGACGTGTTAAGGAGAAAAGTTACCTAAAGACACAGTTCTTTGACCTTCCAAATCTCATTTAGATTATACTGTGCCCAGCTTCAATTTCAAAAAAAAAATAAAGATTTCGACAGAGGTGTATTTAAAGCCTGTTAAAATTCTAAATTTGAGAGCCGGAGGGTTAGCTCAGTGGTTCCGGTGCCTGCCTCGCAAGTGCAAGGTCCTGAGTTCGATCCCCGGTAACCACATACAATGCTGGGTGTGGAGACTCACGCTCACCAGCCCTCAATACCACATACCACGGTGCCGGGCGTGATGGCTCACGCCTGTCATCCCAGCACTCGGGAGGCAGAGACAGGAGGATTGCTGAGTTCGAGGCTTGCCTGGGCTCCATAGTGAGCTCAGGGCCAGCCTGAACTACAAAGCGAGACCCTGTCTCAAAAGGAAAAAAAAAAGTTCTAAATTTGAAACTCATCAGAGATAACTTAAAAATATAAATCCTGAAATTATAATTTAGAAGATATGTAAGTATGGTTATATAGAATATCTTGTATCTGAAATTAGAGACTGTGTTTTATAAAAATAAAATTTTTGTCCAGTTTTGCACTGTTAAAAAAAAAAAACAGACACATGAGTTTAAATACCACATGGTTTTTCTCAAATGACAAAGTTCAAATCTAAAGAGCAAAATAGAAAGATAATAAGAAAGAGGGAAACATTTTGCAAATGGCAAGAGGACCAAGCGATGGAGGGCAGGGACAGGGGATGAAAAAGAACTTCATATCCATGTACTTACTCATCATGATGAGCATCATCATTATTTCCCACACTTAACGAATGTAGAAAAAAGGGGGGGTTAGCTCAGGGGTTCCTGCTCTTGCCTAGCAAAGCCAAGGTTTGATCCCCAGTAAGCACACATAATACCTGGCGTGGCGACTCACGCCCGCCAGCAATCAGCACCACATACCACAAGACCAGGCAAGGTGTCTGGCTCATGCTTGTCATCCCAGCACTAGGGAGGCAGAAGCAGGAAGATTGCTGAGTTCGAGGCTTGCCTAGGGTACAGTGAGCCCAGGGCCAGCCTGAACTACAAAGCGAGACCCTGTCTCAAAAAACAAATTTTAAAAAGCAAGGAACATAAGAAGAAAAAGAAGACATAAGTGTAAATAGAAGATATAAAATAAGATGCCGTTAGCATGTATTAATTTATATATCCTGTTCTTGGAGAGATGCTTTAGTGTTTTAAATATTCCACCCCTCTGCATACTAATTATAGGCCAGGCAACTTGTCAGGTGCCTGTCATGCCAGCACTCAGGAGGCTGAGGCAGGAGGATCCCTGCGTGTTCAAAGACCACCTGGACTACATACTGAAACCCTGTCTCACAAAACCAAAACCAGAGCCAAGGATTTAGCTCAGTGGTTCCGGCATCTGCTTCTCAGAGCAAGGTCCCCGGTTCAATCCCCGGTGAACACATACCACAATGCTGGGCATGGTGACTCATGTCCACCAGCAATTAGTACCACACACCACAATACTGGGTGTGGTGGCTCACACCTATCATCCCAGCACTCAGGAGGCAGAGGCAGGAGGATTGCCAAGTTCGAGGCTTGCCTGGGCTACATAGTGAGTTCAGGGCCAGCCTGGACTACAAAGCGAGACTTTGTCTCAAAAAAAAAAAAAAAAAGGAACAAAGGAATAAAGGAATAATAAAGCCCCAAACTTATATATTCCATAAAATCACAATAAAAAGCCTAATTGGAATCTGGTAACAATCTTAAATTAACTGATTCCAAATAGAAATATTTTGTAAGTACTAAGTAGGGCCTTCGGAAAATAGGCTACTTGAAAAATAGAACAGAATTTACAATGCTTTTACCTTATACAAAATAATAAAATCCAGAAAGAATAATGAACTAAGCAGGGCCGGAGATTTAGCTCAGTGGTTCCGGCGCCTGCCTCGCAAGCACAAGGTCCTGGGTTCGATCCCGGTAACCACATAGAATGTTGGGCATGGAGACTCATGCCTGTCATCCCAGCATTCAGGAGGCCGAGGCAGGAGGATTACTGAGTTCCAGGCTTGCCTGGGCTACACAGTCAGCTCAGGGCCAGCCTGAACTACAAAGCGAGACCCTGTCTCAAAAAAAAAAAAAATTAAGCATAAGAGATAAAACTAAAAATATTAAAGGAAGGACTGGGGATTTAGCTCAAGTGGTACAGCACCTACCTTGGAAGCACAAGGGCCAGAGTTTGATCCCTGGTACCACACACACACACACAAAAGGAGAAATATTAAAAGGCCACAAAATATATTTTTCTGAGCAAGAGTCAAACTAAACTATTATGAGGAAAACATTCTCATATTTTATTACCTAAACTTGTTATGATGTTCTACATGATGATGACGCCCCCAAAGTTAAAAATAATGAACAGTTAGATTTTGGTACAAATACTTGCTTTTTCTTAAGGACAAAGTTTTTCTTTACCATTCAAAACAGCAGCAAGTTGAGAAAAAAAAAGACTTAGAGTATCTGTAATAGATAAAGGGCTAATCAACATAATACTGTATGTAAGCAACTCTTATAAATTAGTATGCTAAAGTAATCCTATATAAAAAATAAAAACCAGGGGCCAGAGGGTTAGCTCAGTGGTTCTGGCACCTGCCTCGCAAGCTCAAGGCCCTGAGTTCGATCCTGGTAACCTCATACAATGCTGGGTGTGGAGACTTATGCCCACCAGCAATCAGCACCACACACCACAGTGCCAGGCACGGTGGCTCACGCCTGTCATCCCAGCCCTTGGGAGACAGAGGCAGGAGGATTGCTGAGTTCGAGGCTTCCCTGGGCTACATAGTGAGCTCAGGACCAGCCTGGACTACAAAGTGAGACCCTGTCTCAAAAAACAAACAAACAAACAAAAACCCAGAAAGAATAGTAACGGACCAATCAGATAGGACAAATCACAAATGACAATGTTTGGAAAAATGCGCCACTGAAAGATGATCAGTGATTTGTATATCAAAGCATTATTATTATTATTATTATTTTTTTTTTTTTTTGCTTTTTGAGACAGGGTCTCGCTTTGTAGTTCAGGCTGGCCCTGAGCTCACTATGGTGCCCAGGCAAGCCGCCGCGAACTCAGCAATTCTCCTGTCTCTGCCTCCCGAGTGCTGGGATGACAGACGTGAGCCACCACGTCCAGCATTGTGGTATGCGGTGTTGATTGCTGGTGGGCGTACCTCCACGCCCAACATTATATGTGGTTACCGGGGATCGAACTCAGGACCTTGCGCTTGCGAAGCAGGCGCCGGAACCACTGAGCTAACCCTCCGGCCCACATTATTATTTTTTCATTCATCAAAATAACAACTAGAAACACTTCTAATATCCAGTGCTCTGAGGAAGTCAGCAATCCCTTATTCTAGAAGGAAGAAGACAAATAGGATCAGGTTATTGTTATGCCACTCAACTGCATCTATGAACAATGAATTCCCTTAGACTTTGCAAGAATGTTGGGCCCTTGGGTCCGTGCACAGGCACAAGGCGCCTCTGAGATAAGTGGGGCTCGGGCTCCTGAGAGGCTTTAGCGGGACACGCAAGAAAAGCTGTGCCAGGCCATGGCGCGATCCAGAGCTGATGTGATACTGTGAGGGTGGCTAGAGGCACACCCCACGATGTGGCACCTCAGATGGAAAAGGCGCACATTCTACAGAAAGAAGGCTCGCTAAAGGTAGGCTCCCTAGTCAAGTCTCAGGCTGGTGTCGTTTTCAGGGTCTTTGCAAAAGTTCGCGTCACAGAAGGTTCTAGAAAGGAGCAGGGTCAGAATCCGCGTAATGGCCTGATTGTCGCGTCAGTGTGTGCCGCGGATTGACTTGATCACTCTGCTTCAATTCACTACCGTCATCTAGTTCCAGAACTTTCTTATCACCCCAGAAAGAGACCCTATCCCCCCCGCAGAGGAAGCCCCTTTTGGATTGAAACTACAAAAAAAAGATACAAAGAAGAGGGATAATTCTGTATAATGTTGAATTTGCAGGTGACAAGTACCCAAAACCCATTGACTTGACACGCGGAGGGAGCTGTGCGTGAAAGCGGCCACAGCCGGCGGCGTCCGCGCTCCGCGGAGGGATCCGCCGGGCCTAGGGCGGGGCGTTGGCCGTCGAGTGACGAGCGAGGAGCCGCGCGCCGCAGCATCTGCCCCGCAGACGGCGCCGTGGGCACAGCCGTGTCCGGGTCTGAGCCGGGCGCCCCGCTGCCGGAGGAGGCCAGGCCCAACGAGAGGCCCCTGCAGGTGCTGCGCGACACCGCCAACCGCCTGCGCATCCAGTCCATCAGGACCTTGTGCGCCGGGAGCTCCGGGTGAGGCCTGCGCAGCGCTGCTAGGCCCGGCTTGTCGGGCCCCAGGCCGAGACGCTGTGGAGGGGCTGCGGGTGGGCCGGACGGGCGGGCAGGGGGGTGAGTGAACAGGCTCCGCGGGCCAGCGCAGCGGCGGGCGCACAGAAGGGCGGACTGATGGAAGGGTGGGTCGGTGGCGAGGCCCCACGGAGGCGCCGCCGGCGGCCGCGGAGCGGTGACTTCCCGTTGTGGCCTGCTCCAGCTGCCACGCCTCCAGGGCTGAGAAGGTTCGCGAAGCCTGTGCGTGACACCCCGGGAGGGGGGTTGCGTTGCCTCTGCTCCGCGCTGAGCCGGTCAGTAGCGGCGCGAGACTTCCGACGTGCACAGCTGCCCTGGACGCCGGAACGGGTGGAAAGGAGGAAGCGGCCCGGAGGTGTGGCTGCATGTGGGGCTTCGGCAGCTGGCGCGGCACAGACACGGATGTTTGGGTTGCTGGGATTTTTCTTTTTTCAATTGAATTCTTTATTGGTACAATTTATATATATCTCACAATCACACATAACATTGGGGAGTTTGTGCCAATATATGGCACAGTCAATTCTCATTTTTACCCATATCCCCGCCCACCCACACCTCCCCACCCTGTGTATACATGCTCTTCTATTTTCTTTCAGAATCGTATTTATTCCTTCCCCTCATTACGTCCCCACGCCAAATATCCTTTGGAATTTTCCCATTCTACAAAGACTGTCATACTTTCTAGAGCTCATTTGCATCTACAGGTGCTCATATCAAGGAGAACATCCGGTATTTGCCTACCTTGGGTTGCTGGGATTTTGCTGACTTTTTGGGCTAATACTTGTGAGAACGATTAGTGTGCACTGGTTGGTTTTGTCACGAAGGGTCTCTGGTGTGAGCCAGCTCTGAACTCGTGGGCTTAAATGATCCTCCTGCCCCGGCCTCTTGAGCGCTGGATGGGCAGGTGGGCACTGTCTGGCAGGTCACTAAATTTATTTGCTTATTATGTGTGGGGGGTTGTAGTACTAGAGATCAAACCCAGGGCCTCAAACGTCCCTAGGCAGTTTTGTTTGCTTCTTTGGGTTTTTGTTTTGTTTTGTTTTGTTTTGTGACAAGCTCTCACTGTAGTTCAGGCTGCCCCTGAACTCATTATGCAGCCCAGGCAAGCCTCGAACTCACAGCAATCCTCCTGCCTCCTGAGTGCTGGGATGACAAGCCTGAGCCACCACACCCAGCACTGTGGTTTTGTGCTACTGATTGGTGGTGGGCGTGAGTCACCACGCCCGGTATTGTTGTATGTGGTTACCCGGGATCGAACCAGGGACCTTGCGCTTGCTAGGCAGGCGCCAGTATCACTGAGTTGAATCTCCGGCCCCTTGTGTCATTTCTTGAATTCCTCAGAAACATCTGTACAAAAGGAGTTCTAAACTTGAACTGTAAGGGATTATCTTTATTAACACTTTGATGTGTCCACTTTTTTTTTTTTTTTGAGACGGTCTTGCTTTGTAGTTCAGGCTGGCCCTCAGCTCACTATGTAACCCAGGCAAGCCTCGAACTCAGCAATCCTCCTGCCTCTGCCTCCCTCCCAAGTGCTGGGATGACAGGCATGAGCCACCATGCCTGGCACTGTGGTGTGTGGTACTGATGGCTGGTGGGCTTGAGTCACCACGCCCAGCATTGTATGTGGTTACCGGGGATGGAACTCAGGACCTTGTACTTGCGAGGCAGGAGCCGGAACCACTGAGCTAAATCTCCGGCCCAATGTGTACACTTTTTATTTAGTTTAAACTGTGTAAAGTAACTTTTTCTATCAGTGTATCCCCTCCCCCCATCATACCTCGCACAAACCTGCTGTTCCTTACTACCTGGTCAAAAAGCTGTTTCCCAGTTGCATTGGGTTGAATGGCAAATTCCAGCTCAGCATCCACTGTGGTTTTACGTTGTGGTTTTGGCATTCTCCTTTCCCCTTTTTTGTTACCGTCTTTTGTAAAAAATCTCCATATATATAAATCGTATTGTCACCTTCCGAGAGCTAAGGCTCCTGCCACCTCCCCCACCCGCCTCTCCCAGTGCCTGAGGGTGCTGCCATGGCTGTTGCTGGCAGCAGCAACAGAGACACCTCCACTACATGCCCACCCTGTGCCTCTGCGCTGCAGCCCCCATTCTCCAAGCCAAGGTCTCTTCCTCTGGAGGCAGGGTCGGGCTGTGTGCTCCAGGCTGGCCTCAAACTCAGCCATCCTGCCTCAGGCTCTGCAGTCCTAGAATTACAACGGTGTGTTGGTGTGTCGTGTTTAATCGGACTACTTGGAGGTTTTTTGGGGTTTTTTTGTTGTTTTTTTGTGTTTTTTTTTTGCTTTTTGGAGACAGGGTCTCGCTTTGCAGTTCAGGCTGGTCCTGAGCTCACTATGGTGCCCAGGCAAGCCGCCGCGAACTCAGCAATCCTACTTGGAGGTTTTTTACATTTCTTCTACTGGATATTAACCCTTGGTCAGCTATTTTCTGGGAGTAGTTTTTGTCCCCCATCTTATTCTCCCTGTTTTCTGAGAGCAGGAGTTATTTTGGGTTTCAGAAAAAGCCCCACTTAGCCATAAAAAATGAGAGAAATGACTTGTGTTGTGTCTGCCTTTCAGCCACCCCTTATCATGCAGCAGCTCTTCGGAGATCATATCTGTGCTGTGTTTCTACATCATGAGATACAAAGAGTCAGACCCAGAGAATCCGGACAACGACCCTTTCATCCTCTCCAAGGTAAGCCAGCTGGGGCCTTGGGAAAATCTGCTGCCTGCTTCTCAGCCTACGTTTAAAGTCGCAATGTCGCAACAGGTTGCAGATGGCCTTCTTACCATCTGAGGTCTTCTTGCTTTGCATCCTAAAGATCTAAGAAGTTCCTGGGATGCAAGTGACATTTGGGGCAGAAAGGATGGCTGAGGATAGCTGTCCTCCTTACCTTTGGTGGCACCCTACCTCACCCCGCCTAGCACTAGCGTCCCCTTTGTCCAAGCCCTGCTGTCCCCAACCATCTGGGAGAGGTCCATAAATGTTCATCAACCTCACTTGCAGAGCGTGGGTAAATGGAGTATGACTTGGAGAGGGACGTCCCATCCCTGTCAGCGAGGTTCCCTTCTGCTTCCCTGAAGGCCTTCCCTTGACATTAGACTGGGTACAGTGCCAGCTTCCTCATGACACTGGGGTATGGGAAAGAAACACTAAAAAATATGGGCTTGGGCCGGAGATTTAGCTCAGCGGTTCTGGCGCCTGCGTAGCAAGCACAAGGTCCCAGGTTCGATCCCTGGTAACCAATAATACCAGGCGTGGTGACTCATACCTATCGGCAATCAGTACCACACACCACAAATGCCAGGCTTGGTGGCTCAAGCCTGTCATCCCAGCACTCGAGAGGTAGAGGCAGGAGGATTGCTGAGTTCCAGGATTGCCTGGGCTACATAGTGAACTCACGGCCAGCTTCAACTACAAAACGAGACCATATCCCAAAAAAAAAAAAAAAATGGGCCTGAGACTGGCAGGCTTCATGCTATCTAAAAGTAGACTGTTCTAAAGCAAAAAATTTAAAGCCCATTAGTAGGCTATCATGTGCAAACAGAAATGCCTGAGCAGAGAAGCTTAAAGATAAAATTGAAAGTACTTAAGGGTCAAAACTGTGATCCTTGTCTTGGTATCTGAGCTAATTTTAAATGGTTTGACAAAAGAAAATTAAATCTTTATGTTGAAAGCCATTGGTACATTGAGATTAAAAGTGTATGGGATTTCATCAGACTAGGCTTACTACTTACCTGTAAACTTGAACTACATAGCAAAATTTGAAAAAAAAATGTACGTTCAAGTACAAATTGGGTATTTAATTTCTGGTTTAAAAAGGAGAAAGGGGGACCAGGGTTTTACCTCAGTGGCACCACACCTGCCTTGAAAGCACAAGGTCCTGAGCTCGATCCCCAATACTGGGAAAGGGAAGAAAAAAAAAGAGTAATGTCTGTAGTATGTCATAACTGCAGCCATTGGAGTTATGGCCTTTAAATGACAGAGGGCTTTCTGGTCATGTTCATCAGATAAAGGTGGGAGAAGGAAGCAGCAGCACATAGAAAGCCCAGTCCCTTGGGCCCTGGGAATAGAATGAGTAGCTACCTTGCAGGTACAGTAGCCTGGCCTTCTACAGGGATGCTCCAAGGCCTTTGCTTTTGTTGTTGTTGTTGTTGTTGTTTTGAGACAGGGTCTCGCTTTGTAGTTCAGGCTGGCCCTGAGCTCACTATGGAGCCCAGGCAAGCCTCGAACTCAGCAATCCTCCTGTCTCTGCCTCCCGAGTGCTGGGATGACAGGCGTGAGCCACCACGCCCGGCTACAAGGCCTTTGTTTAAGTGTGGCTGTGGGGCCGGAGATTTAGCTCAGTGGTTCCAGCATCTGCCTGGCAAGAGCAAGGTCCCAAGTTCGATCCCCAGTACCATGTATCACAATGCTGGGCGTGGTGGATCACTCCTGTCATCCCAGCACTCGGGAGGCAAAGGCAGGAGGATTGCTGTGAGTTCGAGGCTAGCCTGTACTACATGGTGAGCTCAGGACCAGCCTGAACTACAAAACGAGACCCTGTCTCAAAACAAAATAAAAAAAATGTGACTGTGAAGCACAATTTGTGTGGGTACAAAGGTGGAGAGTATGACCCAGGGATTTAGTTCAAGTGGTACCATACCTACCTTGGAAGGAGAAGGGCTCAAGTCCAATCCCTGGTATCACAAAAAAAAAAAAAAATTTATGTTCCAGATGTGGTGGCACATGCCTATAATCCTGTCATTTGGGAGGCAGAGGCAGGAGGATCACTATGAGTTTGAGGCCAGCTTGGGCTACATAATGAGACCTTATCCCCCCACCCAAAAAAGATCATCTTGAGAGACGTGTCCTCTCTTGACTGCCTATAGCATCCACCCTGTACAGAAGGCAGTCGTAGCACTGACCCCATCTAGCCTCCAAGTCTTTCTTCACAGCGGGACACTCGTGTCCATCTGATGCAAAGGGTGCAAGGGAGCTAGAGCTGGCACCAGTTAAATGGGAGGGCAAGGGGCACAATAGGAAGGCTGCCAGAGCTGTGAGCAGAAAAGACTTCAGAGGGACATGGTGCCAGGCTGAAAAGGGAGTATTAGGGTTGCAAGGAGGTGTGGAAAGAGTGTCAGTGCAGGCCAGGCCAGCCCAGAAGAGAAACCATCAGGGAACAGGGGGCTACTGAAAAGAGTCCTTGAGAAGAAAGCTGTTTGTTCCTTTGCATTTAGGCTCCTGCTCTGTGCTCCCGAAGCTCTCACCCACGGGACTTTGGGGTTCCCTAGAGAATGGATAATAATGGCTTCTTCATCTTTGTTACCCCAGTCTGCAGCCCAGACTGAGCCAAAACTTGACCTATGGTCTGAGACTTGAGGGACACGCAGGGTGCAAGGGGCCACAGGGCCAGCCTGCATTCAGCTTGTGCTCATTGAGTTCCTTTTGCTTTGCAGAAACTGTCCTTTGTTGATGTGGCCACAGGATGGCTCGGCCAAGGCCTGGGTGTGTCATGTGGGGTGGCTTATACCGGCAAGTACTTCGACCGGGCCAGGTAAGGGGCTGCGTTGCCCCAGCCCTGCTCTCTGGCTCTGCAGCTCACTCATTTGGGAGGACAGGGATGCTTTGGGAAGTTCGGTCACCAGGCATGAAGCAGTAAAGCATGTTTATGGAAACTTTTCTCGCCTCAATGGTTGGGCTCTTAAGTGGTAGCTGCCTGTAGGTCCCAGTGTATCAGGGTGCAAGGCTTTTCTAAGAAGCTGCTTTCTGCTCCTGCTTTCTGGTGAGCATGGCTGGCGAGGGGCTGTATGTATGGGGGCTCCAAAATATTAAGAGTGGAGAGGGCCAGAGATTCAGCTCAGTGGTTCCGTCGCCTGCCTACCAAGCATAAGGTCCCTGGTTCGATCCCGGTAACCATATATAATGATATGATACTGGGTGTGGTGACTCACGCCCACCAGCAATCAGTACCACACCCCACAATGCTGGGCATGGTGGCTCACGCCTGTCATCCCAGCACTCGGGAGGCAGAGGCAGGAGGATTGCTGAGTTCGAGGCTTGCCTGGGTTACATGGTGAGCTCAGGGCCAGCCTGAACTACAAAGTGAGACCCTGTCTCAAAAAAATTTAAAAAAAAACAGAGAAATTTTTTCTGAGTGGTCCTTTTGTGCTCATGAACTACTGGTGCAGGAGCAAGACCATGCTGACCTTCCCGGTCTTACCCTGAGTCCCTTCTCCCCTCTGCTGTGTCCAGAAGCCTTCAGTTTAGTGTCCCTAGGACGAGGGGCTCCTCTGTAAGGGTCTCAGAGGAACCCCATCTAGCTCCTTGAGGTGAGGGGACCCCTCAAGGGTCAGTTCTCACGCATGCTGTGGAGGCCTCGCTGCAAGCCCTTGTGTTGCCTTCTCTCTCTGGTCAGCCATCCTGCTCCCTTTTCCGCAGGTCTGTGGAAACATCTTATCTGTAGCTTTCTCTCTCAGCTCATATCTAATTTTTCCTAGGCTGACAACATGGTAGTGAGGTCTAGGATACATTTTATTTATTTATTTTTTGAGACAGGGTCTCTCTCTTTGTAGTTCAGGCTGGCCCTGAGCTCACTATATAGGCCAGGCAAGCCTCGAACTCAGCAGTCCTCCTGCCTCTGCCTTTCGAGTGCTGGGATGACAGGTGTGAGCCACCATGCCCGGCATTGTTGTATGTGGTTCCCAAGGATTGAACCAGGGACCTTGCACTTGCAAGGCAGGCGCTGGAACCACTGAGGTAAATCTCCGGCCCTTTCTGCCCATTCTTACTCTGCCCCTTCACACTCTTACGTGGAAAAGCAGCAGAAGCTAAAGCTGGGAGGAGAAAACTAACAGAGGAGAAAGCCCACCTCCTGAGGCCTAGGCTGGACTCAACCTTGGGAACCCTCTGCCTCAGCCTCGCTTGTAGTTGGTGCTAGAGGAATATCCCACCAGGTCAACAAGGCTAAACTTGCAAAGAATCCTTGCTTCCTCCGTGGCTGAGCTTCAGCAGAGCTGCCAAGGAAAGTAGTGTCAGGGGCCTGCTGACCTGCAGCAGGGTCTCCAGTCCACCCCTGCATCTCCCCCAAGGTCTGTGTACTCATATGGCCCCTCGCCCTTTCTTGGCTTGCCATAGCTACCGAGTATTCTGCCTCCTGGGAGATGGTGAGTACTCAGAAGGCTCCGTGTGGGAGGCACTGGCCTTCGCATCCTACTACAACCTGGATAACCTCGTGGCCATCTTCGACGTAAACCGCCTGGGGCACGGCATCAGCTTTCCCCTGGAGCATTACGTTGGGGCCTACCAGAAGTGCTGTGAAGCCTTCGGGTAAGTGTCTTTCTTGCTTTAGCTCCTCCCCCGCCCTGTCCCCCAGCCAGGTAACCCAGCCTCCTTGTTGGCAGGTGGAACATTTATGTGGTGGATGGTCGTGATGTGGAGGCACTGTGCCAGGTGTTCTGGCAGGCAACTCATGCAACAGACAAGCCCACAGCCGTGGTGGCCAAGACCTTCAAAGGCCAAGGTATACCAAGTGAGTACTTCGTCTCGCCACCCCACACATACCTGCGGCATCTCTCGGGACTGCTGAGCAGCGGAGGCAGCTTTCGGGTTTGGCTAGTTAGGCAGATGGTGTTCTCAGGGAGCGGTGGCCCTCCTGACAGACAAGGGTTCTTCTTTCTTGCCCTCCCTGGATAATGTCTGCTTAGGGTGGGAGGGGAAGGCCATACCCCATGCAAGAGAACAGTGACTCCCTGGTGTGGGGGAGCAGCTGGGGCATAGGCATTAGTTAGGAGCCAACAAGAACCTCTTCTCTGGGTGTCAGAGGGCCTCTGTACAAAGGCGCACATGCGCACTGCTTGCATAGGCCAGTGCCATCTGGAATAGGACCCAGGACTCATAAAGCATTGCCTTTGGGGCTGCAAAGCAGGAAATATTTGAGACTAACTTCCTGCACTTCCAAGGCTATATCTCAAGTTGTTCACCTCAAGTTTACTTCCAGAGTGTGATTCCTGATTGATTTTGTTTCGTTTGTGAGCCAGTCTCACTGTGTAATGCAGGTTACCCCTTAATTTGCTGTCCTCCTACCTCAGCCTCTTGAGCGCTGGCATTACAGGAACGTTGTACCACAGCTGGCTCTGGGTTTTTAATAATGTAGACATTTCAGAGTAAATTTTCTACAACTCCTCCCTAAAATATGATCTTATCTCTATCCCCAGTCTCAGTTTGGAAAACAATCTTACCAATGTGTTCTAGGAGAACCCTCAATGCTCTTGCCTGTTTCTCCCTTATGTGCCTGCCACCCCCCCACATCCAGTTCCTTTAAGGGTGTGTCAGATGTGTCACCTCCTCCCCATCTCTACTGCCCTGACTGTTAACCAAGCCCATTCCTCTCCTAAACGGCACTGACTTCCTTCTGAGCCCGTCTCCACTCTGCCACTGCAGTGATCTCTCCACAGGATATCCCACTGTTCCCTTTGGTCACTCCTCTTGCTCTGAATAAAACTAACTCATCATCATATTCATGAGCCCAATTTACCTGTTACTGCTGCCTGTCTGTAAGCCTTATCTCCCCGATTCTTCTCTCTTGTCATCAACACATTGGTCATTACCCTCCTGAAGAGCCACTAGGCCTCTCTCCAGGCTCCCCTCTGTGGCAGCTTCTTAGTCCTGTAATCCCCAGACCAATACCTTTTGCATCAGGGTACTTTTAGAGAATTTAATAGGGACCATTAAAGAATTGGAATGCCAGGCGTGGTGGCTCACGCCTGTCATCCCAGCACTCGGGAGGCAGAGGCAGGAGGACTGCTGAGTTCCAGGCTTGCCTGGGCTCCATAGTGTGCTCAGGGCCAGCCTGAACTACAAAGCGAGACCCTGTTCAAAAGAAAAACAGAGTTGGAATGGATGGCTTTTTTACGTTTTGTTTCAGATGTTGAGGATCCTGAAAGTTGGCATGTAAAACCAATGCCACAAGACCAAACACATGCAATTATCGACTTAATTGAGACCCAGATACAGACTAACAGAAGCCATACACCACAGCCCCCCATTGAAGACTCACCTCAAGTCAATATCGAGGATATAAAAATGACCGTTCCTCCTGATTACAAAGTTGGTGACTTGGTAGGCAAAGACAGGAATAACTAAGTCATGGACATCAACATACTTTGTGCTGTGATTGGCTTCCTAAAAGTACAGGATTCTTTATTTTTCCTAATCTTGTCCAAATAAACCAGTTATTAGACAGTGCAGCATTTATTTAACAGTTATCTGCAGTAAAAATGGGCTTACTGTCTCTTATTGTCTCTGATTTTTCTTTACTTTCACACTTAGATTTGAGTTTTGGAACAGGGAAGACAGAATCTTAGCATGTAGTTCATTCTGCCCTCAAACTCATGGTTCTTCTGCCTTAGCCTCCTTGGTGCTGAAATTACAGGCATGTGCTGCCACTGAGTTTTCTCATTGATAATTGGTATTTGTGAACCCTTTTTGCTATGTGGCCATTTCTTGCTTCCTGACTTTGCTTTGTGGTGGTCTGATGGTCCAGTGTGCACAAAACTGCCCACTATTCCGTGTCTACTCTTAAAAAAATATGGCCTGGGACCTGAGATTTAGCCCAGTGGTTCTGGCCCCTTCCTAGCAAGCGCAAGGTTCCTGGTTCGATCCCAGGTAACCACATACAACAATACCGGGCATGGTGACTCACGCCCACCAGCAATCAGTACCACACACCACAGTGCCAGGCGTGGCTCATGCCTGTCAACCCAGCACTCGGGAGGCAGAGGCAGGAGGATTGCTGAGGTCAGGGCTTGCCTGGGCTCCATAGTGAGCTCAGAGCCGGCTTGAACTACAAAGTGAGACCCTGTCTCAAAAAAAAAAAAGGAAAGAAAAGAAAGATGGCCTGGGTCAGCCATTTTTAAAAAACTTCCTCTCTGGATTACAAGGAAATAGCCTAATGTGTCAAAAACAAGTTATTTTAAAATAATTGTGTGGCTGAATGAGGTGGCACATTCGTGTAATCCTAGCTCATCTGGGAGCTGAAGCAGGAGGATGACAAGTTTGGGTCCAGACTGGGAAAGCCAGCAAGACCCTGTCTCCTAAAAAGCCCTGAGCACATAACTCAATGTAAGACTGTGGGTTCAATCCGCAGAATCACAAAGAAAGAAAAGTAGTAAAGTATCTGAATGGGACAGAGAGAACAAATTTGAGGCGAATATTTCGAATAAAATGCTATCTGTGAATTTGAGATAATAGATCAACAAATGTAGCAAAGTTTCTTGCAAAATACAGTGAGAACTGCTAATTTCTGAAATCTTTTGAGTTGTAAAGTGCTTTCCTACTTGGGAAATGAGTTTAGGAGTTTGTGGATTTAAAAAAAGCACAGTTTGAGAAAAAGATGAGTACCACATTGCCATATGTGAGATGGAATTTTGAGAAATTGATCCTAAGCTTTGCACAGTTTTACAGTTGGCTCATAATCAGTGTTTACGGTGTTAAGGAAGATTATCTGTAAGTGATAAACTCTGCCACTTGGCCTTCCAGATGTCTACTCGCAAAGCATGTGGTCTGGCTCTGGCCAAGCTGGGCCACGAAAATGAAAGAGTCGTCGTGCTGGATAGTGACACCAAGAACTACACCTTCTCGGAAATATTCAAGAAGGAGCACCCTGAGCAGTTCATCGAGTGCTTTGTTGCTGAACAAAATATGGTGAGTGTCTCCAGGATTCTCTCCCATCTTCTCGGCGACCACCAGGGTCCACTGGACCCAGAAGCCCACCTGGGTGGCAGCTTCTCTTTCCAGAAGCCTCCAGGCAAACAGGAGCTAAGGAGCCAAACACAAGGAGGTGCTTCCCTGGTGTGCTGGCTGCAAGGGCCTGGGATGGCCCCAGGAGCCCTGTCCACTGAGCAGCGGGCTAGAGCAAGAGACAGGCCCCCTACGCCACCAAGGACAAGTTTCTCCCTCACCACTGTGCTACAGGGCCTGATAAAGTGAGGTACCTGTTACACTAAGTAAAGCCTGAAGAATATGGATAGTTAGAAGCCAAGTGTAGAGGTGCACACCAGTAACCCCTGCTACTTAGGCTTGCAAGTTAAAGGCTAGCCTAGGCAACTTAGCAAGACCCTGTCTCAAAATAAATAGTAAAAACAACTAGGATTGTAGCACATCGGTACACCATCCCTTAGTCTCAATAAGCTGTCTCCGTTGGCTTCTTTGAATAAAAGAAAATTGAGTCTATAACTTTGCAGAAGGCCCTCTTGTCGGAAAGCTTGCTCCTGCCTCACTAGTCCTCCGAACAGCAGCCATGTGCTGTGCGTGCTGGGCCCTGGGAGAAACCAGTGCCAAAAGGGGCCCACAGGTGGTGTGAAGATAGAGGTGGCTGCAGGAGAGTCTAGGGCTGAGCAGGGACAGCTTGTCCGCACTCGCTCGTGCTGAGACATGAGTGGGCGATGCTGCTCCTGGGGAGCTGGTGCTTAGGGAACGGAGGGAAGGAAGGCAACCGGGTGGTGAAAACGGCACTTTCAGAGACCGAGTCACAGCAGCACCAGTGCTCTTGCAGTCTGCTGGCAGTCCACAGGAGGGCTTTGAACAGAACTGGCCCTGCCAGAGACCTGCGGCACTTAGCGGAGAAAGGGGTGTAGGAGAGCGCGGTTCTGAGAGAGAGCAGGAACCTGAGGCATGCCAGGAGACAGGTATCGCCCACTGAGCACTAGGGGTGAGTGGTGTGGCCTGGACAAGCGTGGAGGCAAAGGCCCTCACTGGGTACCATCGGGAGTGCTAGGGCTGCAGGCAGACAGTGGCCTCTGCGCGTTTGCTCTCAAAACCACTGAGGACCCTTTTTGAGGCTGCAGATCTCTTTGTCAGATTTTTAAACTAACATCCAGGTTCTTTAGGGAAGTCCGGTCTGGACTCAGACGAGCTCAGGTGACCCTCCTGCCTGACTCTCCTACTCAGCTGGGACCACAGGCTTATGTTACCCTGCCCAGTGTGCCATCCGAAATCTTGTGGGGGGAGAGGGCCAAGGTTTTACTATGTAGTTCAGGCTGGCCTTGACTCGCTACATAGCTCAGGCTGGCCTGCATGATCATTTCCAGTTGTGGGCGTTAACTCCGGCTGGAGGGTGCGCTCCTGACTCGCACCCACTGGTACGTGAGGGTGAGCAAGGCCAAGCCTTGGGGTTCCAGGAGGGAGAAGGTGGCTGAGGAGGCCACCTGGAGGGTGAATGGCGCCTGACTGCTATGGACACCCTCTGGAAGGGTCTTGTTTCCTCCCAGAGGTGTTTGTGTTCCAGTTGAAAGGCTGCTCGGGGCTCCAGGGGAGGGAAACAGTGTCTTTGGGAGCCTTTGGGAGCTTAGTGACCCCCAAGAAGGTAAGGAATGGTAATAAAAAAGTGTCACAGTATCCAGCTGCTCATGGCTCAGGCCACCTTGCAGCAAACGCAGGAGACTACAGGGTGTACCTGGAGAAAGGAGGGTGACTTGTGGGCTGGATGCTCCTGCTCAGACCCAGGGAGATGCTGAAAACCCAGGGCATGGCACACTGTGTATTGAGGCGGCGTGGCAGTATAGATGGAGTAGGCTCAGAGAGGGTGGGTCGGGGAGGAGGCCCATGCAGGAGAACAGAGATGCGAGGCAGTGGCCAGAGGGAGAACAGGGCGCGACAGAGTGTTAGGGAGGCACCCGTCTGTCTGTGAGTGGAAACAGGGTGATTCATAAGGAAGGGAGACAGAGTCACTGAGGAGCCATCGGACAACTAGTGCCCTCACGAGGGATTCAGGAGAAGGTTGGAAGCCAATGGCAGGCCCAAGTGGGGCGGAGCAAAGCGGGCAGGGCAACGAGACACCTGGACCCCGGGATGAGGGTCCACCACGTGGGGAGGAAGGTGCAGAAGGTCTACAAGCAGAGCAAGAAAGAGAAAGCCTGCAGAGCACTCAGGTTGTAAACCGAGTGTAGGGATGGCTCATTACGGGGCTGTGCCATGGCTCCTGGGGTCAGGGGCTGAAGGCCAGAGGGATTCTGACTTGCGTGCTTTGTGTTGCAGGTGAGCGTGGCATTGGGATGTGCCATGCGTGGCCGAACCATTGTTTTTGCCAGCACCTTTGCTGCCTATTTGAGTCGGGCATATGATCAGATCCGTGTGGGTGCCATCTGTGGGATCAGCGTCTGCCTCATCGGCTCCCACTGTGGGGTGTCCGCAGGTATGAGTTGCGAATACGTCATCTTAGTGGCTAATGTCCCATCTGCTGCAGGGGAGGGTGTGCGTGTGTTACGGCTCTCAGGGTTCACTCAAGTGGGATTGCTTGGAATGTCTTTGTAAAAAGCATGTCCTGGGCTGGAGAGTTAGCTCAGTGATAGAGCACCCTAGTACCCCCCCAAAAAACGGGAAAAAAGTATCAAGGTAGGGAAGTAGAGGAGCAGAGAGGACAGGACAGAGCCTGATGGGATCCCCCTGTGAAGCAGAGAAGATCAGAGACCTGGTGGGTCAGGCAGGCAGAAGTCAGTATGAAGTCTGCTTGGACAGAGATACTAGGTTGTGAAGCTCCCAGGAACATAAACAGCATGCTCCGTGGAGACAGCATCACTGGGGTAGAAAATGGTGCACGAAAGTTTTAGAAATACGAGCTACTACGGCCTCATAAAGGACCTTTTAGAAGTGTTCTGCCTCAGCACAGTTCACAGTACCCCAGAGCAACAGTACTTAAACTTCACCAGACATAGCAAGAGGTAGAGCGCAGTTCCACGGCTACGCTCACCTTTGATTGGCCTGTGGCTCTCCCAGGTGAAGGCGGCCCCACCCAGATGGCCCTGGAGGACCTGGCCATGTTCCGTGCACTCCCCAGCTGCACCATTTTCTACCCCAGTGATGCTGTCTCCACGGAGCATGCTGTTTATCTGGCTGCTAATACCAAGGTATGTGTAGGGGACATCGGCTTAGATACACAGTGCTTCTTAGCTTGGCTAGAAGTTTGCTACTGATTGATGTTGAATTCAAAGTAACACTCATCAAAGTCCAGTAACAGTGCTGGGGATGGGTTTAGCTCAGTGGTTCTGGTGCCACCCTCACAACCATGAGATCCTGAGTTCAATTCCCTGGTGCCAAAAAAAAAAAGAAGAAGAAAGAAAGAAATCCACTGTTAGAGTTAATGGTTTTGTTTTTTGGTTTCTGGTACAAGGGATCAAGATACATTCTCAGATCTTTCCGAGGCAGTCTCACTAAGTTGCCCAGGGAAATCTTGAACTCGGGATCCTCCTGCCTCAGCCTCCCAGAGTGTTAGAATTCCAGACAAGTGTCAGGATTCCAAAAAGAATACAGTTTTTACAGCACTGGTAGTTGTACACATGAACAACAGACTGACATTGTGAAAGTCAAATGGTGCAAAAGAATGATGAACTAGGCCTGGGCCCCTGTCAGAGCTCAGGGAAAGACAGAATGCCCTGGGTATCTCCACAGGAAGAGGTTTAACAGAGGGCATTTGTAAAGTCACAGGTACAGGCTCCAGGCTGGAGCCTAGTTGGTAGAGTAGCCGCCAGTGGCACTGCCACCTCCGAGCCCACTATGGAACCTCTAGCTCAGACAAGAGGGAGAGGGCAGTGGCGCTGGGCAGACTCCACACAAGAGGAGCGCCTGGGAGTGGCACCCGCCTTTCCCCGCAGTGCAGCAGCCCTGCTGCGCTCCGCATTCCCCCTTCAAACCTTCTCTCAGTGTGCTCCCACCCTGCACAATCTGCACTTGCTTTTGACCTCACAGGTCTGGTTCCGGTGGAGCTCGTGGTGCTGGGATGAGCCTAGGGCCTTGCTGCGCTAGGCAAGTGCTCCACACCGAGCCTCATCCAGCCCCGACCTGTTACATTTCTGTCATCCACACTTCCTAGGAGGCAGAGGACTGGAAAGAGGCACCAACAGGAAAACGGAGCTAGTGGGCATCCCGCAGGGACCTAGACAAGGATACGTGGCATGCATCCCCAGTGAGGCTTGGGCTGCAACACAGCAGGGGTGCACTTGCCCATAGCTCAATCCAGCCACTTGCTCATGTGGATGTGGCATAAGCAATCTCTTGATTGACAGTTTAGTCTCTAGTGCATCACTTGCATATTCATGCTGCTTATGTTAGCTGTTGCTAAATGTGTGTGTGTGCTGCCGGGTGTGGTGGCTCACGCCTGTCATCCCAGCACTCAGGAGGCAGAGACAGGAGGATTGCTGAGTTCGAAGCTTGCCTAGGCTCCATAATGAGCTCAGGGCCAGCCTGAACTACAAAGCGAGACCCTGTCTCAAAAAAAAAAATTTGATAACTAAATGTGTGTGTGTGCGAGTTGGGAGTGACAGCAAACAGGGTCCTTGAGGTCCGGTCGAGCGGTCAGTCTATGAGGAGAAAGCATGACACCCTCCTAGCTTGTGGTGAAGGTTACTTTCTCACATTGCACCGTGGACGTCATCGTCCTTGTGGGTCAGCATCCTTTCCCCATGTTGATACCACGTAGACATGGAACCAGTGGTGTGGGAAGCTGGTTCCTCAAGGGTGTCTGTCTGGTTCCTGCTTGGGCTTTTGCCTGTGTGCCCTGCTACGCTTTGCTTGTAGTACACAGGATTGCTCTCCCCCCATACGTTGTTGCTTTATTAGTTGGAAGTTCACATCCTGCTTTTTCCTAAACTGATTCTGATTTGTATTTCTCCCCTAGGGAATATCCTACATTCGGACCAGCCAACCAGAAACTAAAGTTATTTATGGCCCACAAGAGACCTTCAAGATTGGAGAAGCCAAGGTAGGGGCCGTAGTGCACCATTGCGGGCTGGTATCATTTGTTCTACATCTCATGCTAGCCACTCCTACAATTGACACATCATCCTTTCTTTGCACCCTCTTTTAAAAAAAACATCAATTGTAGTGCTGGGTGTGCTGGTTGAAGCCTGCCACCCCAGCACTCAGGAGGCTGAGGCAGGAGGATTGCTGAGTTCAAGGCTTGCCTGGGCTACAGAGTGACCTCAGGGCCAGCCTGAACTACAAAGTGAGACCCTGTCTCAAAAACAAAAACAAAAAACATCAGTTGTGACCTTTGCCTGCTTTTCCTCAGGAAGGATTATTCCAACAGTTTCAGTCTGATCTGTACTTTTCTCCTTTCTAAATGGAGTCTCCTTTGGATCTATTTCCTTTGAGACGGTTTCACTAAGTTGCAGGCTGGTTGACCTCCAGGGTGCAACCCTCCTACATGAATCCTGACCCTCATAGCTGGGATTACATGTGTGGATCACCATGCCAAGCTTTTGTTGAGCTCTTAATGTAATAATAATGTGAAGGCCCTGGTGCATCTGGGCTATAATTGATCCCAACCTCAAGCTATACAAAATAATAAAAAACAGTCTAAGGGTAAGGGATGTAGCTCAGTGGCACCGTACCTGCCTGGCAAGCACAACGTCCTGACTTCTATCCCTGGTACCAAAAAAACGGTCCAAGTAAAGAACAGATCTATTGTTTGAGACTTTGTAGACCTAAGGCAGGGTGGAAAAGAACACACAGCATTGATCCCACAGAGGCATAGTGCCGTGAGCCCGACTTTGCACATGAGGTGTAGCCTCACCCACATGCCTGCTGAACAGACTGACACCAGCCTTGAGTGTCAAGGCCAGGGTCTTGGAGCCCCATGCTCTCTTCCTGTGCCTCCCGGAGAAGTCCATGGCAAGGGTTAGTGACGCTGTCCCCCAGAGGGCCAGGCTGCAGTTGGTCAGGTTTCCCTCCTGCCTTTCCCTCTGCCCTTCCCTTGGTGTAGACAAGTTTTGTGATCTGCTTTTATAGTATCTTACATCACTTTAAACTGCTCTTGGTCTTGGTGCTCTTTTTTTTTTTTTTTTTCTTGAGACAGGGGACTCGCTTTGTAGTTCAGGCTGGCGCTGAGCTCACTATGGTGGTCCAGGCAAGCCTGGAACTCAGCAATCCTCCTGTCTCTGCCTCCCGAGTGCTGGGATGACAGGCGTGAGCCACCACGCCCAGCATTCTATGTGGTTACCGGGGATCAAACTCAGGACCTTGCTCTTGCGAGGCAGGCGCCACAACCACTGAGCTAAATCTCCGGCCCCATTGGTGCTCTTCTTAACTATGTGGCATACTTAGCACAGTGCACTCTGGAAGGATCCACAGGGAACGCCCCACCCCCTGCTCCTGAAGGGCCAGGGTGCTGCACAGTCGCAGCTCTGTACTCAGGACAGCTGTGTCTTGCCTGTGAGTGGCCGAAGTGTGACAGAAAGCGCAGTCTGCCATGGACAACGGGCTGCTTGGCAACGCTGTTGAAAGGGCCGGTGCAGTGCGCCCTCTGTAGGAAGTCCAGGTTCTGTGTGCCCCACCTGAATCCAAAGCCAGACCTCAGAGAAGTCATCTGTACAGCTGTACGGTTTATAAAGCGTTACCATGTCTTTGGTCTTTTTTGCAAGACTTAGCCTTAAACCCAAGGCCTTTACACTAAGCTACATCCCCAGCCTTTTTATTTTTTAGTTAGAGACAGGGTCTCAGTTACCCCAGCTGGGCTCAAACTTGGGATTACAAGTGTACAACATCATGCCTAGCTTTGTTTTTTTCCTAAAATGTTTTGGCCCTGACAGGAGAAATAAAATTTCCCATTGGTAAAGAATGTGAATTAAAATGTGTGCGATAAGGGCCGGAGGGTTAGCTCAGTGGTTCCTGCGCCTGCCTTGCAAGCGCAAGGTCCTGAGTTTGATCCCCGGTAACCACATATAATGCTGGGCATGGAGACACGCCCACCAACAATCAACACCGCATACCACAATGCCGGACGTGGTGGCTCACGCCTGTCATCCCAGCACTCGGGAGGCAGAGACAGGAGGATTGCTGAGTTCGCGGCGGCTTGCCTGGGCACCATAGTGGCTCATGGCCAGCTTGAACTACAAAGCGAGACCCTGTCTTGAAAAAAAAAAGAATGTGTGCGATACATGTATGGTATCGTAATTATAAAGGGCTGGGTTTGACAAAGGGGACATACATGTATGTCTGTGTACATGTATGCGTCTACACATTGAGATTTTGTGGCACTGGGGGCTAAAAGCCAGGCCTTGCGCTTGGCTGGACCATTAGAGCATCATCAGTTTCTGGAGGAATAGAGCTAAGCAGCCCCCTGCCCACGTAGTCCAGGCTGGCCTTAAACTCCAGGCAACCCTCCTGCGTCAGCCCGCCACATGCTGGAAGGACAGGCAAGCCCCATCGTGGCCAGGTAGAGGGGCATCTTGTCTTACTTAACAACTTGATAATTTTGCCCTATAAATCATGAAGAGAGGTAGATGACTGTGCAAAACAAATATAAAATGAGTCTTAGCAAAAAGAGTGTCCTGCCTTTTAGCAAGTGGACTGAGGGGTGAGGGTCCTAGTGTTGGGCAGTAGCCTGCTTTGGGATGGAACCAGAACATTCTGTTTTGGCACTGCTGCACCAGGTCATCCGCTGCAGCGACAAGGACAAAGTCACCGTGATTGGAGCTGGAGCGACTCTGCATGAATCCATAATGGCTGCCGACGAGCTCTGCCGACAAGGTCAGTTGGCGCGGTGAACAGTGACGAGTGAGAGCCGGAGCCCTGTTCCCAGAAAGGCCTCTGCGTTTCTGGCTAGTCTTATCTTTCTCCTCTACTGTGTGGAGTGAGGCCTAGGCCTCGTGTGTGCCAGGGGAGCCTGGCACTACCGAGCTTCACCCCGCCCTGTGCCTGCACGCTCCTCTGTCCACGTCTATCTCACACCGCGTCGGTGTCCCTCCTCTGCAGACATTTCTGTTCGCGTCATTGACCTGTTCACTGTTAAGCCCCTGGATGTTGCCACCATCATCTCCAACGCAAAAGCCACTGGCGGCCGGGTCATCACAGTGGAAGATCACTACCCAGAAGGTGCGTGCACCGGGCAGTGGGCAACGTTCCTGCTGCCAGCAGCTGGCAAAGTGTCATTGTTGGGCTTTCTCTGACCTGTGCTCGGTCAGCACAGAGGGTCAGGGACAACAGAAGTGTGTGGCGGAGCAGGGAACACTTGTACAGTCCTTCCGTCTGCTTCAGCTGTTCATCTGCCACCCCAAAGGGGCACCACACAGCAGACCCCACGGAGGAGAAGGTGCCAGGGAGGGGAAGTGGAGGGATGGGCTAGGCCCCAGGGGTACAGCTGGGGGCACCACCCTGGCTGAGGGTCACGAGCTCCACTGCAGCAGTTCAGGGAGACCAGAGAAGCCTCGCAGAGGACACTGTGGCTGCGCGGCCATCCAGTAGACAGGTGGGACCTGTATCAGGCACACCCTGAGGTGCCCAGCCTGTGGCAGAAGGCAGTGTTCTGAGTAGACCTTGTGACTCGGACAGACTGGCAGAGCACAGTCCGTCTTCACGCCTGCCTGCCACCTTTGACACGCTCCTATGTTGGTTTAGTGGTTCTCAGATCCCCGTGCGGCTTTGAGACTGAGCTCCAGACACCTGGATCCTGATTTGTAGCATCCAGGCAGAGTGGCCTCTGCTTGGCAGTAGAAGGGGGCGTCCTAGGACCTAGGGGAGGAGACATACCTCTCCTGTGGGCTCCTGTCAGTCACAGAATGGATCCTAAGGTCCCTGCTTCCTTCCCCAGGTGGCCTTGGGGAAGCTGTGTGCGCGGCTGTCTCCACGGAGCCTGACATCGTGGTGCGCCACCTGGCTGCGGGACGCCTGGTGAGATGCTGAGCAGGTCGGACATCAGCGCCGGACATCGTCGGGGCCGTGGAGTGCATGCTGACGCAGTGACACCCTCCTCTGACAGGCAGTCCTGGCTTGAACACTCCTGTTCTGACACATCCCAGTCGGCTCCCTCGAGACACAACTGTTAGGCTTCGTTTTGAGTCTTTGTTGCCAAGTTTTAAGTTACCAATAAAGTTCATGCATCCACACCTGGCACTGAGTTTTCTGAGACCTGGGAGTAGATTGAAGGTCGGTGTGGAAACCCCATCCCTTGAGGGTGTGTCACCCTCACCGCGATAGGGCAGTGACATGTTACTGCTGTCCCCATTTCAGGGCTCCTGGCTTGGCCTTTCTACCTGACTCTTCCTGGGTGACACGCAGTCTTCAGCTGCCCCGGAGTGTCCCTGAGCTCCACTGGGGTTGCAGTAGCTCTTGGGGTGTCCCATGTGGCCAGCAGCGATGTCCTGCAGAGACATGTGGGAGGGTGGCTGGGCCCCAAGGGAAATCCAGAGAAGGAGACCATGCCACATCACAGACAGCTGTCCATAGACACGGTGAGGCCTCAGGGCTGCGGGGCATATGGGCACCCTGGGCCTGTTCCCCAGTCAGGGCCGGAAGGTGACCACAGTCTCCGCAAGGTTTCACAGTGATCTCACCAAGGTAACGGCACACGGGATTAAACGAAAGAATGGGTCCCATACACAGAAGCACAACTTGGGCCCTGCACCATCCTCAGCTTAGGGTCCAAGCAATGAGTTTCTTGCTCACCAGGCACACCTCTAGGGCCATGGCTGCCCTTATCCCTTGGCTACCTCTGACCTGGTACAGATTCCTTGTCAGGGCTCTTCTGCAAGAGAGGCCACAGAATAAGCTCTCAGCTGCTTTCACTGAGGATGGTGTGTGGGCTTTATCTGCATAGCCTACATCAAAATTGAATTCCTTTTTCTGGCCAAGTAATATTCCATGGCAGGTTGTCTGCATTGTATTTACCTGTTCATCACTTGGACATTCTGGTTGGCCCCATTTTGGACGTTGTGAATAATTCTGTGTGGAACAGTGGCGGCTCCAAGTTTGAGGATTTTGTTTTTTATTTGGAGACAAGGTTTCACTATGTAGTTCAAATCTTGACCTCACTATGTAGCCCAGGCCTCAAATTCGTGATCCTCTTCCTACTTTAGCCTGAGTTCTGAGATTACAAACATGCACACCATGCCTGGCCTAAGTTTGGACTCTTTTTGTGTTTTTGGTACTGGGAATCAAACTCAGGACCTGTGCTCGCCAGGAAGCCATGGCACCACAGCTACATCCCCAGCTCTTGGCTACTCGCGAGTTTACATATGGACAGAACCTCACTTGTGGTTAGGCCCCTTGCTGGCCATGGAGTGGAAGGCCTGTGCTAATCGGTCACCCTCTGCAGTGTGGGAAATGCACAGAAATGCCAGGCCTGTGGCATGTGTGTTCTGCAGGAGCTGAGCCACCTTGCAGCATCATGAAGTAAGCTACTGCCAGGGCAGCCCTTCTTCCTCCAAACTGAGACAGGGTCACACCCCTCTGCGACACCTGCTTGCCTCCTCTCCTGCTGGTAGGGCGAGCCCAGTTCAGTTTTCTGCTTCTTCTGTCACTGGGAAAGGGGCTGCTGGCCCTGCATGTGGTGACATGCTCTATTTGGCGGGTGTAGTCAGGACTTATAAAGTACCACCGAGACACCCCCAGGTGAGGCCGTCCTGTCCAGCTGGTGGGTCTCTCCTTCGAATCCCTTTGTGGCTGCAGCCCCATCGGTGGGGAGCAGTGACCGGCCTGTCATGCCCTCCCTGCAGCCTACACCGCCTGACCCGCAATGTCCTCCATGGGACTGACTACCTTGCGCTGACCATACCCTCCCGAGTGGTCTGCCCTCCACCACTGAGCCAGCCAATCCACACACAACTTGCGCCATGTCATTTGGTTTCTGCTGTCACTCACACACCCACAGCCAGTCAACATCAGATGAACACCAAGGGGCGCACCCTGGTGACTAGAGGTCCTTTCTACGGGCACTCGGTAGTGTGTCCCTGTGGCCTCCAGGGGTACAGTGGGCTCTGTCTCCAAGAGCTTCTCCAAGTCTCTAAGCAGCAGAGAGGTTGCCGCAGCAAAGCGCTGACTTAGGGGACCACAAGAGGCTACAGAGGTGTGACAAGGACTGGACAGGGACCGGTGAGAGATGCCCAGGGCCACCAAGGAAACACAAAGACAGCCCTGACATTTTGGGTTTTTTCTCTTTTTTAATAGCAAAACGTTTGTTGGTATATCTTAGGCGCACATGATGCTAATACCACAGGGAGTTCTGTATACACGCATGTGCACCTGTCTGTGATAACTTCCACTCTTTTTTCCCCATTCCTCCCCTTTCTACAAGGCCCCTCCCCGCCGATGTACAAAAGCTTTGCTTCCAGAGCTGGTGTTACAGCTCAGTGGCTGCACACCAGCCTGGCATGCCTAAGGTCTTGAGTTCAATCCCTTATACAGAAAACAAACAAAAAAACACTTCATTTCCAGTTTTTCCTTCTATTTTCACCTTTTTTTGTGTCCCTTCATTCCTTTCTCACTCCTTCCTCCCTTGTTCCCCTTCCCATTTGAACATTTCTTCTCATTTCCTGGTATCTCATACATTTTTTTTCCTTTTGGTTTCTCATACCAGAGAAATACAGTTTAAGCATGTGTGTCTGACTTATTTCCATTAAAAGTATGGTCTCAAGGTCCATCCATTGAGCTATAACTGTCTTTTTTTTCTGGAATTGGGGATTGAACTGAGGACCTTTCCCAGGCAACCATGGTGCCACTGAGCTTCGTCCCCAGCCCTGTAGCTGTCACTGTCTGGGCTTCATCCTTTTCTATGGCAGAGTAGTGCTCCATTGTGTTAAAAAAAAAAACCTTAAATGTTTATTCACTTGCCAGTTGATGAGTGTTTCTGTCACAGCCAGAGAAGTAAGGGCTGTCTCAGTCTCCTAGCACAACAACACACATACAACACACACACATATGACTAACAGCAGGGTTCAACCTTGTGAGTCTGAGTTGGACAGAAAAAAAGCTGTGATATTGACACTCAGGCAACATGAAATGACACGTGTGACCCTGGATCTGAACAGGAAAGACAAGCAAAAAGTTAAAAATCCATACAGCCAAGAACAAAGGAATATGCCAGGAGCTACCAAAGAAGGGCCCCTCCTCTCTGCACCCCACTCTCCAACACCATGGTGACATAATCCCTTGTTTGTTATGTACCCAGTGACAAGAAGGAGTCCATGAGGACTCTGGAGGGCAATGGCCATCTGCGTGGGAAATGTCACCAGGGAAAAACAAGTGACAGGGACAAGGCAGGGAAGAGAACACTGCCCAACTCAGGAAGCCAAGCCACCACCACTACCACTGCCGCCACGCACCCAGCACCACCCCCCAGCAGCAGGGGACATGGGGGGACCTACTCCAGTGTCGCTCCCAAAAAGACCTCCAACATGTCCCAGTTCCAGGATTCAGGTCACAGTTGTCCACGAAGGGACAGTCAGGGACAAGCGGAATGGTGCTGTGCACACACAAACTCTACTGTCCCCACCCCGCCCAGGCAACCATTACAGGAGAGAGTGCAACACACCGCCCTGCCCATCCTCCACAGGGACTCTGGTCCGCCAGGCCCTGGAAAAGCTCGCCCTTCACCTGGCTGGCCCGGGGCGGCACACGCTGGTCCCCAAACTGCAGCCTGGGAGGAGGGACCGCAGAGCCGGCCACTCTGGGCTGGGGCAAAAAGTGCGCAGGGGACACAGCTGACCGTGAAGCAGCTTCTGGCCCTAGAGTGGCCAGGGATGGACAGGAGAACCCAGGGCTCAGGTCCCCTGCAGTGGACCGACCGAGGCCCCAATTCCTCAGGGAGAGAGGAGGCCACGTCGTCCCTGGGCAAGAGCAAGCACAAGGCAG
>PVIC010009304.1:0-45935 GCA_004025085.1 Thryonomys swinderianus
TGAGCCACCACGTCCAGCATTGTGGTATGCGGTGTTGGTTGTTGGTGGGCGTGTCTCCATGCCCAGCATTATATGTGGTTACCGGGGATCGAACTCAGGACCTTGTGCTTGCGAAGCAGGCGCCGGAACCACTGAGCTAACCCTCCGGCCCCAGTATTTACTTATTTTTTATGTTTAGTTTTTTTTTTCCCCTCCAAATCCTTTGTAAACCAACACTTGTGTTATGGATTTAGGGGAAGATAACAGCACCTGTTCTGATACATAGAGATGTTACTGTTTGGCCAGCTGTCCACACTTTGAGCAGTTGTACAAGTGCATTCAATTTTAAAAGAATAATTGTGTGATGAGACAGATTTTCAAACTGTATAATTGAAGCTAACCTAAATAGTTTACTACTATGAAGCATATAACCTTAAAAAGTAGAAATCCCAGTTCCTGTAACTTAACATGATCTATTTAAAATAAAATTATAAGACAACATATAACATAGTATTTAATGTTGAATTTGAACTGACTAGGTATTGGGACAATTTAGTTAAGCATTAATAAGAAAATAAATTTCCAGAAGATAGCATTTTCCTTGCATTTATCTAGTCCTTTTATATGCCAAAGTGATTCAGTAAAGCTGTAATAAGAATTCAAGACTTTTGGTTTTCTGTCTTATTGTGAAGCCACAAGGAGAAATATAGTTATTTTTATTTTTTAATTTATTTTTATTTTTTTATTTTTTTGAGACAGGGTCTTGCTTTGTAGTTCAGGCTGGCTCTGAGCTCACTATGTAATCCAGGCAAGCCTCGAACTCAGCAATCCTCCGGTCTCTGCCTCCGAGTGCTGGGATTACAGGCGTGAGCCACCACGTCCGGCACTGTGGTATGTGGTATTGATGGTTGGTGGGCTTGAGTCTCCACGTCCAGCATTGTGTGTGGTTACCGGGGATCAAACTCAGGACCTTGCACTTGCGAGGCAGGCGCCAGAACCACTGAGCTAACCCTCCGGCCCCTAGTTATTTTTATTTTTAATATTATCTTTTTCAGTGACATCTTTTCTATAAAGATTTCTTTATTTTGCAACTCAAGAATTGTTTTTGTGTGTATCTATGCATAAATTATTTCATCATTATCTGCTCTTTGAATGTTTACTAAATGTCACGGCCATGCTAAAACATTGTATACATAATGGATTTGGTCTAAAAGTTTCATCGAAAATTATGCAGTGAGTTCCAGAACCTGAATCTGAGTCTAGGGTCTCTTTGCCACAGCATATTAGTGGGAAAGTTTTCTTTTAAAACATAATCCTGACATAGGCTAAAAGTAGAAGACATAATTTTCCTTAGATAAATACTTCCTATAAGTGATTTTTATGTAACAGCTGTTTCACCGATGTTCTAAAAGGCATCATGGGCTGGGGAAGAAGTCAGTACCTTTCAAAAGTAAATTATTTCACGTTACTGGACACAGCAGATCTGTTATTATCACATTGTTCCTTTAGTGTAACAATGGTTCCTAAATTATACTTAGATATGAGTTGTTGAGATCTCAAGTCTTGGTTCCCTTAGGAGCCCTGTTACCTGAGAGCAGAAGAAAATAAGGATCACCATCTTTAAAGTCCATTGGCTCTAGTTTGAATTGTAGCTGTGAGGTGTAGCAGTGGATTGACTGGCATACTGTGTAATTCCCTATGTGACTCACCTGAAAATAAGAATAATCGCTCTTACTCATTATTTTCTGGGTTACAGGAAAAATGGTATGTATTGAATATCACCAAATATATCATACTATTTTGTTCTCTTTTATACTTGAACCAAGAGTGCTCAGTTGCAGGCATAAAAGAAATAGAACAAAAAGAAGAGATGGAAGAGCAAAGAAAAATTAAATAACTGGGTAAAATCTTAAAAATGAACTCATTTTTAAAATATTAGTAGCTCAAACAGTGTTCTTAGGACTAGATTTTTCTATTTTCTGGCCTTATTCCCCCAGAATAAATGATGATTTTTAGCAACTCTAAATTTGTAACTTCTCAATTCCCAATCTAACCAACATAAAAGGAGCAACTATCAGGCAGGAGATTTAGCCCAGTGATTTTGGTGCCTGCCTAGCAAGTTCAAGGTCCCTGGTTTGTTTCCCAGTAACCCCACATACCACAATGCCAGGCGTAATGACTCACGCCCACCAGCAGTCAATACCACACGCCACAATGCTAGGCATGGTGGCTCATGCCTGTATTTCCAGCATTTGGGAGGCAAAGGCAGGAGGATTGCTGAGTACCAGTCTTGCCTGGGCTACATAGTAAGCTCAGGGCCAGCCTGAACGACAAAGCAAGAACCTGTCTCAAAAACAAAGCAACAAACAAAAAAATCCCTCTATTTAGCAACTGTATTCAGGAAATATAGTTAGATTTCTAATTTGGAGTACTGTAATATTTTCCTCTGCTTCAAGGTAGTCATAGTGAGTAGAATTCCTAACATACCTATATAGAAATTTTATGATCCTGTTTTATTCTCAACATTTTTTGACTTATTCAACCAATTTTATTTACTCTTGACCAAAGTAATTCTGATCAAAATAACAAATTGTTTTCTATAAATTTTCTCACTCTTGTTCTAGAAGCAAGAACAAACTGACTTCTTTTAGGCTTTAAGTTATACTGGATTTACTTTTAAACTGCCAATAACTATATAGACAATACAACTCTAGTTTCTCCTTTTTCAGTTTTACTCAAGATGCAATGATAGGATATACATAAGTGTTCACCATGGTCCCTGAAGTATGTTGGGAATTGAATTAATGTTCAAGGACATTATGGGTGTTGTACACTGTGGGCTGAATTACCCTACACCCTTGCAAATAAAGTATAGTAGTGATGGTGAGGGATTGGGAAAGATTAAGGTGTTACCTCTCCAACAGGTAAATCATGCCAGTAAAAACCCTGAACTCATGGACAAAGATATTGAAGAACAAGGTCTGCAAACTCCACTCAGGCCAATCTCTGTTTTTGTTGTTGTTGTTGTTGTAAAGTTATTAAAACCCAGAACCACTCATAATGCTCAATTGAACACTGGGACAGAGACCTTCTGACTCTTAAAATCTAAAATATTTGTAATCTGACCTTTTATAGCGAAAGTTTGCAATAACTGTTTCAGAGTAAGTAGGATGTTGTTCAGATTTTAAAAGAACTGCTTATTGAACTAGAGTTTAAAACTTATTGTTCACTATTTAATCACAAAGAACAGTCGAGAATTACACTAACCATTTGTCAGGAAAGAGTTTACCTGTGTGCAAAAGGTTCTTGCAGAGCTAGCACAGGTGCTGAAGAGGCAGAGTCACTTCTCACAGTGAATACTTAGTCTGATTGGTGAAAATTCATGGGGCCAGAATTTGTACTGAATTGACATATTCAAGATCTGAGAAAAATGATATACCTCATTCCACCTCAGAGGTGTAGAGCTACTAATCTAGACTTTATTCTCATTAATATAAGCTAGGAAAGGAAAACAGCCTTAGTAGGGAAATATCTCTCTGAATAGGGATTTTTTTTTTTTTTTGCCAGCCCAGGACTGAATAGAGTTAGAGACATGAGAGATTCAGTGGCAAAGGAGGACTTTGTAACTACTGACCTTTATATGTTTTGTAGTGAGCTTAAAAGTACCAATGTAGCATCTTTAAGTCCCAACATGCTGTGGAACTCAGGCCCTCATTGGCATCTTTTTCTTCTTTGTTTCTGTGGCCTACAGCATGGTGCTTGAGTCTCCACAAACTGATGTGTCAAATCTTATAGCTCAAATTAATTGCTCTTTCCTCTGTGTCTTTATTTTATCTTAGCATAATAGTGAGCATATATTATTTTGTATTTCAGTTATATGTATGCAAGAGCTCTTCTCCGGACTAGGCATTACTTTAGAGCAGTGTTTAACCTTATCCCAAATTTCACTATTCCTTGATGTTTACCAGGGAATGCATAATTGTAATGCCTATTGACAAATTTGATTTAAATTAAGTTAAATAGTGTTTATTATATCCTGGTAAGATTATGGAAGATATATAAGGCTGTGAAGTGTAGCTAAGTGGCAGAACACTTATTTGGGCACTGGATTGAAGTCCTAGGACTGCAGTAAAGAGGAGGAGAGAGAAGACCATAGTAGATATGGATGTAGACAAGAGTCTGGTTCTTTTCCTATAATTACCATTTTTCTTGTTATGGATAAATATCAATTTTTTTTACTATATTTGACATCTAATGCAGATTAATTTGTTTTGCCTAGGCCTTGGTTGGCCATAGCTGATTTGAGTCCTCTAAAAGAATTAGCCACTTAGGATATTTTGATTGCAAGAAATAAGTGCTTAGGTAACTGAGACCATGTTTATGCAAGAGAATATCCCTCACAGAATCAAAAGAATCACTGAACCAGGAAACTTAGAGATGTTAAGAAGGAGGATGATTCTGAGAATTTGAGTATCGAGAGAATATGAACCCTGTGATCGTGAACATCCAAAGGTACCTCCATTCAAGATCTGAATTCTGAAGATTCTATTTAACCTTGTTTTAAGAGTCCAAGCCTATGACTGGGAACAGGATCTTTTCTTTAAATAAAAAATATGAGTAAGAGGAAAAAATGTAGTGAACAAACTAAAATAGCCATTTAATCTGAGGACAAACTAAGGCACCAAGATACCCTCTCAAGAATGTAAATTTAGAGTTGAAGATAAAAGATGAATGAATTCAGTTCATACATTATATAGTGTAAGAATAAGGCCACAGTGGAAAAACAGAGGAAACGGAGAAGTAACACTGAGATAAGAGTGGCCATACATCCCCTAATGGATGGGCAAAGTAGCTTCATGTCATAGTGGTTTTTCCTCCTCCTTTTCTTAACTTTACCAACGTATGACTCACAGTTAGCATGGCTTAATAATGGTGTCACATCCTGAGGGATGTATTGTTAGGTAAATTCATCATTGTGTGACTATCATAAAGTATGTTTACACAAACCTGGATAGAGATCATTCAACTTGACGTTTTAAAACAGTCAAAAGCTACAGTAAACATGAGGTGTATGAGACTGGTACCATAGTAACAAAACTTTTTTTTTTTTTTGAGACAGGGTCTCACTTCATAGTTCAGGCTGGCCCTGAGCTCACTTGTAGCCCAGGCAAGCCTTGAACTCAGCAATCCTCCTGCCTCTGCCTCCCAAATGCTGGGATCACAGGCGTGAGCTACCACACCTGGCACTGTGGTATGTGGTATTGATTGCTGGTGCCCATGAGACACCACGCCCAGCATTGTTGTGTTGTGTTGTTACCAGGGATTGAACCAGGGACCTGGAGCTTGCCAGGCAAGCACCAGAACCACTGAGCTCAATCTCCGGCCCCAGAGATTTTTAAAAAGGAGTAGGGGTTACTAGTGATCTAGCTCAGTGCAAAGACTATGGATTTAATGCCAAGTCCTGGGGAGGAGGAGAAAAAGTAAGGTTTACATGACCAGTTTCCAGAACAGCAAATGTAAGAATGGCCCAGACTGAGCAAGTGTGATGCAGTGGGATTATGATTCGTGAGCACTTCATGTTTTTTAATCTCACCTCTCATTGAAGATTCTCTCCACAACCTGATGAGGCAAGTACTTTTATTATTACCATTGTAATCATACATTGTTATATAATAAGATGGTTAGAATTCATACACGTTGATAAATATTTGTTTAATATAAACATGAGTAATCACTTAGCAATGGTCTGTCTTCTGGCTGTAGCCCTTGGGAAGGATTTGGGAAAACAGTGCTCTCATCTGTCACAGAACTTCTGTCACAGATGGCTGCCCTTGACTTAGATAGTTGCTTTTTCTCAGAATGGTTCATTTTCAGAATTGTGCTTTAATTTTTTGTATCTCTATTAAGAAAAGCTTCTATCAAGTCTTTCAAAAATACACAGTGTGAAAGAGCATTAATGATTCCCTGCCAGTGAGTGGAGCCCTCAGGACACGGGTCCCAACCACCCATGGCTGCTGCCCTCAGTTTCGTCTGAGTCAGCATCAACAGAAATATGGGCTGGAGGGTAGGCAGATGCCAAGAACCTGTCTCCTTTTCACCTCATTATTTTCTTTTCAGTGGGTTACTGTGTCTCTTTTGTAGTCCAACCTGCAAATTATTTTGAGAAGGAAAGACACACCCCTGGGCCAGCCTACTAATTTATCAGTTCTCTTACTTAGGTGGGAAAAAAAATACTAGTGAACCTTGAGATATTGAACTCGAGGGTCAAGTAATTTGAAATTTCCTTTCTCATTGAAATTGTTGACATGCTATTCTGAAGCCATAGTGTTAGGTTACATTTTACTTCTTTGTTGCTTTAGTGGTAAGTTTGGCTCCTACAGGCTATGTTTATGATTTTAAAAAGAAAAAAGAAGCTAGAAAATAGCTCAGCAGTGCAATATCTGCATGGCAAGTGGGAGGCCCTGAGTTCAATTCCAAGCACCAAAAAAAAAAAGAAGGTGACAAAATGGTTATACCTAAGCCCCTCAAATAAGATCTTAAATTTGGTAATGTATTGTTGATGACAGTTACTTAATTCTTAAGTCCAGTCATAGTGAGACAGGATACTGCATAAGCCAAAGACTACATAAGTTATTAATGTTAAGTACCAAGAGGGTGGGGAGGAAATGGGGTTACAACCTCTTTTCTTTCAACTGTTGTACTGTTTTGCCTTTAAAATAATCAATTTAAAATGTACATTAGGCCTAGTTTATTCATGTATAACTATAACAACAATAAAAATTAAGTTTATTGAAAGATGTGTGCTTTTTCACCTTTTTCTCATGGTGACTGCTTTCTTTGCTAACCTCTCTTTTCCTTTCTTTTTTTCCTAACTTATTATTTCATGTCATTATATCAAATTTAGCCTATGGGTATTCCTATGTAATTTAGGTTTTCAACAACATGTGATTACTCCGTTATTTAAAAAATAATCTAGCTGCTTTTCCTGAGTGGGAGACTGTCTGGAATACTTAATATCTTTCCATAGAAATTCAGATGAAAGAATAGATAAACGTAAGTAAACCCAGCATTTTAAAGGAGCTCCTTTAAATGTGAGGGCCTTGTCAGCTGATTAAAAACTAAAGGTTGGTTTTGTTCTGAATATCCTTGCTGGTCCCATTATGCATAAAAAGGGGCCACAGCCCATTTGCAAGGCCTCTGAATGAACTCTATTCATTCTCTACTTGGAAATGTCTCTTTAGCCACAAAGAGAAACAATAGTTACAACCTAATTTCTTTGGCAGCGGATATCTGCAGAGGAGAAGCCAAGAAACCATTATGAGAACTCTAGAACCTTTTCTTGGTGATTATATAATTCTGCATTCATTGGTCATATTTATGTATTTAAATACACTTTCTAAAAGATTATAAAGTCAGTAATAATAAAATATCACATTTCACTTGTGAAGCAATATTTTTTCAATGAAGTGCTTCAAAGTAATTTCCTTCTTATGGTTGCTAAAGTTTAAACAAACACCTAGCATAAATCCTGAGGCTTTAAGGGGAAAGTCTGTGTTTTTTATTGCTATATCTTTAAATTGGAACAGAATTCAAGAGTACAGTTTTACATAAATCTATTAATTATTTTTCCAGTTTGCCTGTGGAAATCAGTGGAAGGTATAGATGTGGAATTAGTAGCATGTTAATATGAATTCCAAGTGTGACCTAGTGAACTCACCTGAAAGCTGATCTTATCTGAGCAGGTCATTCTTGCTTGGGTGACCCATTGTCCTCACAGGTAAGGCCCCGACCTGGTTACTCTTCCTAAGCAGTGTCCTTGCTACTTGACCTGCTCAGACCTCTCTCCCTTCTAACCCATTGATCTGACCATTCTTACACTCAAGTCTTAACCTTAGTATTGCTTTTTCAAGAAGACTTTCAATTGTACTAACTAATTTGTTAATAGGTGTGTTTGGAACTGAAATTATGTGAGGCATAACTGCTAAACATTTAGAACCAGATTCTGAAGGGCTTTTTAAACTACTCTTTGGAGGTTTTGAACAGAAAAATGATGTTTGCTCTATCTTGTAAAAGTTTGGAGAATAAATTTGGTCTGAAAAGAATAATCACCTAATCAGTGGATAGTGAACTAGAAAATATGATACTAATATTTTTTTCTCTTTAGTGATGATCCCATCTTCACCTCCCCAAAACACTATGAAACATCATTTGCTCTGATTATGTTTTTGGAGCCCCTGCTAATTACTGAAAAATATCAGCTGCCTGTATTTGACCACAAGTTGTGATTTACCAGCGAGTGATGCTAAATATAACAACTCAGATTTGAAGATCATTAAATTATTAGTGTGTCGTATAGTGGTTCAGAGTTTAGGGTCTAGAAAGATGTAGTTTATAGTTCTCTTGATACTAGGTGATGGATATGGGCGATCTATTTAAATAACTTAGTGGAGTAAACTAGAACAGAAGGCTGGGAGATTGTGGCAAGGAAGGTTAGGCCTAAAACAACTTGCCAAACATTTCTTTGAATATCCCAGTGTTATCTAAAAATCATTGTGAGTCTTACATTTTTTTTCATAATAAATTTCTATTCTAGAAGAAAAATACTTTTAAGTTGGAAGAGGGGTTAAGTTGGTTAATTTTATCTATAATTATTTCCCCAAGAACTCCTTCTATGTTTATCCTATGGCTTCAAGCCCTTTATATTTCCTCATTTTTTATGGTATAAAGACATATGAACAGATTAAGGAAATTACCAGGAATATAAATTGAAAATACCAGTAGAGCTGGGGTTTACATTAATCTTTAGCTATTGCTTTAATGTGTTCACTTCACAAATATGTTATTCTGGATTTTTTAGAATCTAGCTCAACAATGTTACAAGATAAACTCTTCATTTCCCTCCCCTCATTATCCCTAAGTCCAGATTATCCATCTTTCTGGTTACACTAACAGAAACCTCAGGAAGCATGCTGCCCTATCTCTTCTCCTTGTTTCCCCAGATATGTTAATCTTTTCCCATAGAATTCACTTTAAATACATAGTTCTTTCTATCCTGCTTTTCCCTTTTACTTTATTTTCTGTGGTCAACAGTACATTTTAAAAATTTATTTTTTATGATATTACTGAGTTTAAAAAGTTTACTGTGTATCTTCACTTTCCCTTTTCATTTAGCAAATGAAGCATACTCCTTTTTTTTTCCCTCATGGATAAGGAAGTTAATTATTGATAACTAAAATAGATTTTCCCAGTATAGTTTTATGCTGACTTTCCTTTCATGCCTAGTCTTTCATTATTCTCTTATATGGTCCATTCTTTACAGCCAAAGCGACCTGTCTTCTGTCCCCTGAGGGCTTATGGGTAAACTGACCACAAGCCTCAGTACCAACAACTCCCACTGTCTATCTTGTTGCTTACCTATTGCTAAATCTATCTCACAAACTAATCCATAATCCTTCCTTGATCATTCCAGGTTTGTTCATTCCTGAAATAGATAAATATCAAGTGATAAATCAATGTTGGTGTTTAGCAATTTGGGACTGAATTTGTACCCTGTAATGGAGGCTGTAATATAACACAAAAGCAGAATTGATAACTAGTTTTAGTCATGGATTTTCAAGGTCTTGTAGTGTGTTTAGAAAGATACAGTATAGGTTGAGAGTCAAATACAGCCCCCTCCTCACCATGGAAGATTTAGACAGATCTAAAGAATGAAGAAGAGATAGCAAGGTGGTGGGGATTAAGGGGCTTGGGGAACATGAAAGGATGTTCTATGTAGCAGGAAAACTATGTGCAAAGTTCCTGAGCTGGAAACAAACACAGAACGTTTCAAATATGAAAGAAAGTCAGTGTGAGGAGCCATATTGGATATACATGAATAATAGAACAAGCAACTGAAATATTAGCAAAAGAGAGATTGACAGCCCATGGGTTTGAAGATGGATTGGAAATGAAGGAGAGAAGATACAAAGAAGCAAGGAGAGTATGGAGGAAATAGAATAATTAGAAACAATTTATGATTTTGGAAAAATGATGGTGTGATAGTTAATTGCAGAATACACTTGCATAAGAAATGCCTATCAAATTAGTTGAGCACAGTTCTGGATGTGTCTGGTGGCTGGCTTACTGAAGAGGGAAGACCCGTATCAGGTGTGAATGGCACTACCAGCGGTGGATGGCATCCAGGCTTGTATCCTGGATGGAATAAAAAGGGAAGGAAGGAAATCTCACTGAAAAGTGCAGACTTTTCAGCTGCACGGAGCAGGCTTGTCATCTTCCCAATGCGTACTCTTCAGCTTTCTAATGCAGACCCTTTGGCTTCCTGGTATGGACTTGCATGGGACTCTGAAATTAGCTTCAGGCCTGTCAATTTTGATTGGATTTTCCTGCTCTCCAGTGTTCAGATGGCCTGTTTGCATTCTACACCTGACTCTGTAGGTGCCTATTGTAAATGAACCTTGTAAATCCTTTATGTATCATATAAATAATCCCTTATCTATCATATATTTTATTATAAAACTGTTATAAATCTAGTGAACTCCAGTATAGTTGATGATAGGAGTTGAACTAGCCACCTGGATGGGTAAAATTTTTGGTCAGTGAGTCTTATAACTCATTTCTCATTAAACTCTTTAATATATCATTTCCTGTATTTTGTCACATTTTATATTTGTTTATGGACTTTTCTTATTTTATACTAAATTATAAGTTCCCCAGTTACTTATTGTATTATGAGTTTATAGTTGTAGTATAGATAATACAGATAAATTTTTTATAAGAACTCTTTGTTGCTTTGTTTATATTTATTTATATATTATTCTGTAATCATTAAGCAGTGGCTCTACCCCAGATTTGTCTTGTCTTATAGCAAGTACTAAAGGCCATAGGCTATGTAACACTGCAGCAACCATAAAGAAAGGCACTAAAACAAACTACTTAGTACAAAATAATATTTATAAATTGAATTCTTTATTGCTACATTTTATATACACATCACGATCGCACTCAACATTGAGAATTTGTACCAGTATATGACATGAGTTAATTCTCAACAAAATAATTTTTTAATTAATAGATTTTGTTATTTGCTGTTCCTCTCCACTTCAAAATGTAGAAAATATTATATGTCTCAGAACATTCACAGATTGGATCGGGAGTGAGGAGAAGAGAGAAAGTAGACAAGTGTTTGAATTCAATAAATTGGGATGGGGCTTTAACTTAAGTAGTACCACACCTACCTTGAATTCAACAGATCAGATTTCTAGTTTGAGTTTCTTTGCTGTTTAGCAGTCTCTGAAATCTTTATTCCCTACTCGGAACTTCCTTTTGTTCCAGTACGATTGCTTCTCACTCACAAGACTGAATAGTTTCATAAAGCAATCTCTAAGATTATAATAACCTAAAGTTATTTTCTAGGAGACACTTAAATGCATCTTTAGTTTTCTTCTACATAGACTTCATCGAATCTCATGTGTATTTTCTTTATATATTCACCATGTACATCTATGAGTATATGGACATTATTTTTCAGTTAACTGTCAGATAAAAGCATCTATATTTGTTATCAACCTCATTCTTAAAATTAATTACAAGAAGAAATTATCCTTGTAGGATGAGACCCAAAGTTAGTAGGAAATGACATTAAAAATATAACCGTTATAAAATGGTAGTGATCATCACCTTCCTCTTTTGTTCTTCTACGCATGACCTAATGGTGATTACTCCAGTGAAGCTGTGGTGTAAGTGCTGAAAGAATGTGGTGCTCATCATCCTGGAAAAGCCAAAATATTGGTTGTAATATCCCTTGGGAAAAGGCATCATACACAGCACTGTGAAATACAAGACTCTCTGGATCACTACAAAGCTGTGGCTGTACCAGTACTATTCAGTCCTGTGGATGGCCTGGAGTAGAGTAAGAGTAACCTTGAAATCATCATATTTTGGGGCTTAATAATATATATATTTTTTGAGACAGGGTCTCACTTTGTAGTTCAGGCTGGCTCTGAGCTCACTCTGTAGCCCAGGCAAGCTTCGAACTCAGCAATCCTCCTGTCTCTGCCTCTTGAGTGCTGGGATGACAGGTGTGAGTCACCACGCCCAACACTATGGCATGTGGTATTGATTGCTGGTGGGCATGAGTCTCCATGCCCAGCGTTGTATGTGGTTACCAGGATCAAATTCAGGACCTTGCGCTCGCGAGGCAGGTACCAGAACCACTGAGCTAACCCTCCGGCCCAATAATATTTTAATCTTTGGAAATGATTAATTTTGTAATGTGTGAATCTGATCATAGCAGATAATAGTAGAGATTTGTTAAATATTTTTAAAAGCAAAAATATATTGTGTTTTAAATCCCTTTAACTGTTATTTTTATAAAATTCCCACTGACTTAGGGGCTGGGGATTTAGCTCAAGTGGTAACTCACCTACCTTGGAAGCACAAGGGCCCAAGTTCAATCCCCAGTACCACAAAAAAAAAAAAAAGAAAAAAAAAGAAAATTCCCACTGACTTAATTATTAAGTCTTAAATGTGACTTCTTAATCCACACTCATCTTTCTATGCTTTCTTTAGTTATTTTATATCTGTGATCCATGCCTGACCCTAAGTTGTCCATTTGTCTTTATGTCTCTGTCTTATATGTGTATTTCACCAGTTTTACGTAAAGTAGATCTAGACTTCTCTGCATCCTATAGCATAAATGGCAGTTTTCATACTTCTGCCACTGAGTAAGCGAAAGCCTCCTTCACAGATAAAGTTCTGCGCTTCTTCCAACTGCTGTACTTTGGAGAAGGAACCTTCCACAAATGAGGATCTAGTCCTCATCTCTACAAGTTAAGAAACTCAGGTGATCTATGAACTAAATCTTGTTTCATATCCAGAATACTATAGTTTAAGCATTACAACAATCTGAATAAATAATGTGGCATCAATCTTAAGAGAATTTGTCTTGTCAATGTTTAACATACCAAATACAGAGAATTACAGTGAAGAGATTTCTGAGCCCTCAAGGATTATAGTATATAAAAAGAATAGACTAGGGGCCGGAGGGTTAGCTCAGTGGTTCTGGCGCCTGCCTCGCAAGCGCAAGGTCCTGAGTTTGATCCCCGATAACCACATACAATGCTGGGCGTGGAGACTTACACCCACCAGCAATTAATACCACATACCACAGTGCCAGGGCGTGGTGGCTCGTGCCTGTAATCCCAGCACTTGGGAGGCAGAGGCAGGAGGATTGCTGAGTTCGAGGCTTGCCTGGACTACATAGTGAGCTCAGAGCCAGCCTGCACTACAAAGCGAGACCCTGTCTCAAAAAAAAAAAAAAGACTAGACTAGACATAAGGAAGACTGATATTCTTATTATGTTTCTGCTACTATTGTCTCTGTGTGTTTGAAGCTGTTTAAATTCTCTAAGTTTTAGCCAAGAAAGGGAAAAGCATACAGACTACCTTGGCTTCTATGAGAATGACACAGAATTCATATATATCATTTCCAGTCATGCAGTTTATTCAGTTGGTCTAAGGAAGGCAGATGTGAGGTTAAAATATGTAGGTTTCTATTATCCAAGAAAATGGACTATCAGAGGACAGTTAGCAGTGCTGGCTGTTGTCCTTATCTATCAGGAATACTCTTTCCTTCTGAACCATTCTCCCTGACCTACGTCAGCAGATGTCTGCTTCATCCTGAATCAGGTCTGCAAAGAAGCTGGAGAAGCAGAGAAAAGAGTTAATATCACTGACTTTGACTGAAGGTTCTCAAACTTTCTTGGTTCACAGCTCCCTTGAGGTGTTAGTAATTTTTTCATGGCACACACACACAAAAAGTTTAATTTCAATTTAGTATCCATTTACAAATACATATGACAGAGCCTAAAGGAATATAATGTACCACGATGTAATGTGGAAACTATGAATTACTCCAGCTAGTAGTTCCCATGCTGTTTAACAGCTGTTGAGTCCCATGATTTCCCTTGAAAATTTGAAATATGTTATGAGCACCTATCCCAGTGAGTTTATTTCAGCACCCAAGGGGAATGGCCACACAGTTTAGGGACCACAGACTTATGACAATCATGATTCATTATCTAGAGCCGGATATTTAACTCCTTAGAGAAGAAGTACATTATGCTGGGACCCAGAAAATGCTAACACCAAAATAAGGCACACTGGAATGTTGAATACTTTGTACTGAGAGATTTCAGCAGACCTCTGAGTAAAATCTCCTGCTGAACTTCTCCAGCCTACCTAGCTGTCATCCCTTTTTTTTTTTTTTTTTTGAGACGGTCTTGCTTTGTGGTTCAGACTGGCCCTGAGCTTACTGTGTAGCCCAGGCAAGCTGCAAACTCAGCAATCCTCTCGTCTCTGCCTCCAGACTGTGTGAGCCACTACGCCCAGCATTGTATGTGGTTACCGGGATCAAACTCAGGACATTGTGATTGCAAGGCAGGCAATAGAAGCACTGAGCTAAATCTCTGGCCCTCATCCCTTTTTCTTATCTGAAGCAGCAGTTTGCTCTCCCAAAGCCAGAGTGAGTCAGAAAACCCAGAAGCCTTCTCCTGCAAGCCAGTCATGAAAGCAAAGAAAAATGACTTTCTCTCTTCTTCCTTCCCAGTGAAGACCCTGACTTCCCAGTGTCCTGGCCACACCCTGGAGGAAGGGCTGCTGCACGCAGAGAGCAGGAAGAATCTGGGCAGGTAGGCCCTGCTGAGTGCCTCCTCAGTTGGTCACCTTTAAGTCCTACCTGTTTGTTTGTTCCATTTCACTCCTACCCAGCTGTCTCTTCATCAGACCTAAGCATACAAACAAGTAGTGTTCCCTGGGTCTTTCTTCATTTCTGAAGGCCATGTAAAATTCCAATTAAATGAATTTAGATCTTTTTCTCTTGTTAACCTGCCTTTTGTTATAGGAGCATCAACCTTGATGCTTATGTTTGAGGAAATTCATCACAGTTTACTGCACCCCCATATTCTTTTACAGAAGAATAAGAGAGAAAAAAATAATTTAGGAAACTAATAATTTCAGCCTCAAGCTTCTCCAACCAGACTATATTTTCTATTTTCTAGTTTTTTTTTTTTTGCTTTTTTGGTTTTTTTTTTTTTCTTGGCTTGTGGTACTGAGGGGTGACCCCAAATCTTTCTGTACTGAGCTATATTTCTAGATCTTTATTATTATTATTATTAATATTATTATTTTAGAGACAGGGTCTTGCTTTGTAGTTCAGGCTGGTCCTGAGCTCACTATGTAGCCCAGGTAAACTCAAACTCAGCAGTCCTCCTGCCTCTGCCTCCTGAGTGCTGGGATTATAGGTATGAGCTACCACACCCTGCACTGTGGTATGTGGTACTGACTGCTGGTGGGTGTGAGCCACCACACCCGGTTTGTTGTATGTGGTTACTAGGATGGAACCAGGGACCTTGCACTTGCTAGGCAGGCACCAGAATTACTGAGCTAAATCTCCGGCCCTATTATTTTAAATTTTGAAACAAATCTCACTAAATCACTCAATTGTCTGGGCTTGGCTTGAATTTATAGTCCTCCGGCTTCAGCCTCCCTGAATGCTAGGATTATGAGGTATTTCCATCAAGCCTAGTGACCACATGCTTTTGAGTACTGGTTTATATATAGTATAGTATTTGGTACTTAGAGCATGATATGTATTTCCTAAATGAATGAAGAAAAAAAGATGATATGGTTAACTGAAAGTGATTAATTCTATAGAATGCTAAATTATAGAAAATTCATTTCCTCTTTAAGCTTCTGTGGGAATTCAAGAACCCAGGCTGTCCCTTCCTTTTTTCTTACTTCCCAATGCTTATTGCAGAAGATAAAGTAAATTTAGTTAGAAGTCTCAGGGACTTTTTCAAACATCATTGAAAAGGAGCTTCATTACACCAATAATGAAAATTCTCACTGGTGAACTCTAAATATAAATGTCTATGTTGGCTGCCAAGAAAGAAAAACAGCCTTCTTCTCATCAGGAGGGAACAAGGCTTTTTGTTACTACAGTCACCCGTGAAAAAAAACTGATGTGAGGAAAAAAGTAAAAATGCTTTTTTGAGATATAAGATAGACATATAAGATAGACTGTTTCCACAGTCAACAACTAAACTACTTTATAATTATGGATTGTTTTTAAAAAAGAACTGGCACGTTTTTCAATTATTGAAGATACTTCAGCAAAATTTGTCTCTCTCTTTTTTCTTGCTCTTTCTGCTGATTTTTTTGTTTTTTGGTTTTTTTTTTTTTGTTTTTTTGTGGTACCAGAGATCAAACTCAGGCTCTTGTGCTTCCAAGGTAGGTGCAGTATCACTTGAGCTAAATACCCAGCCCTCTTGCTTTTAAATAAAATTAATTTTCTGTATTTTTATGATTTTACAACAAGGAAAGCCATTCAAAGTCTTCACTGTTGGTTTCTCAGTTTGTCATATTAATGTGCACCTCAGTGATGCTCTATGGAAGAGTATGCTACTATGTTAGATTATGTCTAGATCTAAAAATCCCTTATGGGCATTTGGTTACTCTTGTAATATCTTTAGAAAATTAATGTGTCTGTTTCTTTTCATTTATCAAAACTATTTGGAGGAAAAAAATCATGATATTTTTATTTTGAATCCCCAGAGCATTGAACAGAGGCTGGTACTGTGAGGATATCCAAAATGTAATTTTTAATTAGTGGCCATTTTAAAAATCACATTCTTAAACTGATGAGAATAGATACTACACTTGATCTTAGCCAAAGAGGCAAGAGGTAGGTAGGGTGGGTAGGAGAGGGGGAAAAATGAGAATTAAGTTGTGTCATATTCAGGTACAAATTCTCAAGGTGGAGTGTAATTGTGATGTGTATATATAATGTACCAATAAAAAAAGAAAAAAATCACATTGTTTTCCATAAGCATCAAGCATACTGCTATGCTCATAATGAATACTCATGTGTACATTTTTTTTTGAGAGTCTGAATCATTTTTACTTTAATGCTTTCAGTATTTCTGAAATCTAGAGAAAATTAGGAATTATTCTCCCTTCTGTAGGAATAACAATACAATTATTTTTAATGATTCATATAAAATCTATGTACTATAGAAGAAATAGTTTGGTTAAAATATATTTGAGACATTTTATTGGAGAATGTTCATGCAGTTTTTTGTTTCACATGTTTATACATTTTTTTGAAAAGTTTAATAAACGCTCTTACTGAGCATTTGTAGATTCAGATAATGTCCAGGTACCAGACTGATATTATAATTTCATGTTCCTGAATTCTATTTTTAAAACACATTTTTATTTATTTCTTCTGAACATAAAAGTAACACATGCTCATCATAGATAATTAAGTCATTATAAAAATGTTTCACAGAAATATCAGGGATGACATCTGTTGATAGTACAAAATAGATTCCTACAATTCTTCTACAGATTTATTCATATATTTATTCATATAAATAATGTTTTTGTGCAATCATTTAACTGATATTCAAGCATAGTGCACATACTATTTTATAGTTTCTTCTTGTTTACCAAATAAAGGATCTAAATTTTTAAGTGTAGAATATTTTCCAAGACAAGCAAATATAACCCAAAGAAAATAAAATCAGTATATTGAAATTCATTTTCATTCACATATTGATTTACTGCTGTATTCATAATAGCCAAGATATGCAATTAACCTAAGTGACTCTTGCATAAGAATGGACAAAATATACTAAATATGCAACATGAAATACTGTTCAGGTATGAAATGATTGCAGTCCTGTCATCTGCAACAACTTGGATACAACTGGGGGACTTTAGATTAAAAGAAATAAACTAGAACTGAGTCTCAGACCTAGAGGACAGCATAGCAACCAATGAGCGGGAAAGACATAATCTGTGGAAAAGGGCAAGGGACCATGAGAAATCAATCCAATAGCTTCTAGATGACTCAAATAAAAATAATATAAGACTGACTGGAGTCACTGAGGAAGCAGGAGACAGTATAAAAGACATAAAAAAAACTGTTGTCAGAGATAATGGCAGAAATCTTCACAGGAAAAGAAATGGACATGCAAATAAAAGAGGCCTATAGGACTCCAAAACGCCGTGACTTAAAAATATCTACACCTAGACATATAATTATCAAGGTTCCAGATATACAACAAAAGAATGAAATACTGAAAGCAGTGAGAGAAAGGAAGAAAATCTCCTACAAAGGGAAGTCCATTAGGGTCACAGCAAACTTTTCAGCACAAACACTCAATGCAAGGAGAGCCTGGAGGGAAGTATTTCAAGCATTTCAGGAAAACAACCTCCAACCTAGACTGTTGTATCCTGCAAAACTATCTTTCAGAATAGATGGGGAAATAAGATACTTCCATAATAAAGAACACCTGAAAAACTTCACAAATATGAAACCTGCACTCCAAAACATTCTAAAGAACATCTTGGAAAAAAAACAAAAAACAAAAAAACCCCAGAAAATTCCATACCCATGAGACCCAGGAGAGTGAATTCACTGGGGCAAACAAGAAACTAAATAGAAAAGGGGAAAAGCAAGGAAGAAAAGAACCAAGAACAGGGAAACATGACAGCTCTGAATATGTCCATATCAGTCATAACCATTAATGTCAATGGACTCAATGGGCCAATTAAAAGATACAGACTAGCAGATTGGATGAAGAAGCAAGATCCTACAATCTGCTGCATACAGAAAACACACCTAATTTGGAAGAAAACCCATAGACTGAAAATAAAAGGTTGGAAAACAATCCTCCACACCACAGGAAATGGCAAAAAAGCAGGAGTGGCTATCTTCTTTGCCGATAAAAGAGATTTCAATCCCAAACTGATTAAAAGAGATAAAGAAGGTAACTATATTCTCATACGGGAAACGATCCAAGAGAAAGAAATAACAATCATAAATATTTATGCACCAAACTCTAATGCACCCAACTATATAAAACAAACATTACTGGACATGAAAAGCCAGATAACCATGAATACAATAGTAGTAGGGGACTTCAGTACTCCACTATCACAAATTGACAGATCAACTGGACAAAGAATCAGTAAGGAAATACTTGAGCTAAATCAAACTTTTGAGCAAATGGACTTAATAGATGCCTATAGAATATCTCACCCTACAAAGCCAGAGTATACCTTCTTCTCAGCTGCTCATGGATCATTCTCCAAAATAGATCACATTCTAGTCCATAGAACAAGCTCAAGTAAATGCAAAGGAATTGAAGTTCTCCCCTGCATACTGTCAGACCATAGTGCCTTGAAACTGGAGCTGAATAGCAGAAGAAATTCCAAGATCCTCACAAACACATGGGAATTGAACAACACTCTGTTAACCAACCAATGGGCCACAAAAGAAATTAAAGAAGAAATTAAACAGTTTCTACAACTAAACGACAACCCCAGCACAACATACAGGAATTTATGGGACACAATGAAAGCAGTTTTGCAAGGGAAATTCATAGCTGTGAATGCCTACACTCAGAAAATAGAGCAAACTGAAATAAACAACCTAATGATGAACCTTAGACAGTTAGAAGAAGAGGAGCAAAACAAACCCAAAGCACATACTAGAGAAGAAATTATAAGGGTCAGAGTAGAAATTAATGCAATGGAGGCAAAGAGAACAATACAAAGAATCAATGAATTGAAAAGTTGGTTCTTTGTAAAGATAAATAAAATCAACAGACCCTTAGCCAACCTTATCAAACAAAGGAAGGAAAAGGCTCAAATCCATGCTATAAAGAATGAAAATGGGGAAATCATCACAGATCCAGATAAAGTCCAAAGGATAATAAAGATGTACTTTGCAAATTTGTACTCCAAAAAGATGGAAAATCTAGAAGAAATGGATAGATTCCTAGATACATATGAACTTCCAAAGCTGAATGAAGAAAATATAATAATGTTAAACAACCCAATATCAATCTGTGAAATTGAAAATGTAATAGAAAACCTACCAATAAAGAAAAGCCCTGGTCCTGACAGCTTCACTGCTGAATTCTACAAAACTTTTAAAGAAGAGTTAATGCCAGTATTCCTCAATCTTTTTAATGAAATTGAAAGGGAAGCAGTGCTCCCCAAATAATTTCTTGAAGCAACCATTACCTTGATTCCAAAGGCAGAGAAAGATCCCACCAAAAAAGAAAACTACAGGCCAATCTCTGTAGTGAACATTGATGCAAAAATCCTCAATAAAATACCTGCAAACAGAATACAGAGAATTATCAAGAAAATCATACACCGTGATCAAGTCGGATTTTTCCCAGGGATGCAAGGCTGGTTTAACATACATAAATCAATCAATGTAATACACTATATTAACAAACTCAAGGACAAAAACCATATGATCATCTCAATAGATGCAGAAAAAAGCATTTGACAAAATCCACCACCCATTTATGATCAAAACCCTACAGAGAATTGGAATAGATGAACTTTTTCTGAGTCTGATACAAGCTATTTATGAGAAACCAACAACCAGCATCATACTTAATGGGCAAAAACTGGAACCTTTTTCATTAAGATCAGGAATGAGACAAGGATGCCCGATGTCACTATTATAGGTAAAAAAGCCAGCTAGACATATGTAGGCAGATAGATAGGACTGGCCCTTGAAAGGGAGCAAAGAAAGCCAACTTAGAGGTTAGTGTTGGCAGAAAAAAAGCTATCCCACTCATGTAGTATAAATAGCTGTCATTGATATTCCAAATAGGCAGCCATCAGTTATTCTAAAGAAGGCACCAACCTCCTCCAGCGGAGGGCTAACACTTTAACCCACCTCCCAGGAAAAGAGTCAGAGTCAAAAATTCCTGTCTGATTGTTAAGCCCCCACTGTACTCACTGGTCAATTGTAAACCGTCCACTTTTTTTTAATCTTCTTGGTAGCCCCGTATTGCAGACCTGCCTCACCTCATGGCTTTACTCCATAAAAGCCCTGTAAAAAGTGAGGTAGAGGGTTACCCACTTTCTGGGTTCCCCCCTTCTGTCTCTCTTACGGCAGAAGCTTTCTCTCTCAATAAAATTTTCCTACTCAAACCTCCATCGTTCCTAAATTTCATTCTTCGATTTTTAGAGAACACGAACTCGCATTTCAGGTGGGGAGTTAGACCTTAACTCTCCTGCATCATCACCACTCTTGTTCAATATAGTACTGGAAATATTAGCCATAGCAATCAGGCAAGACAAAGATATAAAAGAATAAAGATAGGAAAGGAAGAAGTTAAACTGTCATTATTTGCCAATGATATAATACTCTACCTAGAGGATCCTAAAAACTCAACCAAAAGACTATTAGACTTAATTACCAAATTTAGTAGTGTTGCTGGATACAAAGTCAATGCTCAAAAATCAACAGCCTTTGACTACACAAAAAACAGACTCACTGAAAAATAAAATATCTAGGAATCAATCTAACAATGGAGGTGAATGGCCTCTACTCTGAAAACTATAGGACTCTGAAAAATGAGATAGAAAAGGAAATCAGAAAGTGGAAAGATACCCTTGTTCCTGGGTAGGGAGAACCAGCATCATCAAAATGGCTATACTTCCACAACTACTATACAGATTCAATGCAATTCCAATAGAAATTCCAACACTATACTTCACAGAGCTAGGGAAAATAATCCAAAAATTCATCTGGAACCACAAGAGACCTAGAATAGCAAAAACAATTCTAAGCAACCACGACATGGCAGAGGGTATTACAATCCCCAACTTAAAACTCTAATATAAAGTCACTGTGATAATAACTGCATGGTACTGGCAAAGTAACAGACCCGAGGACCAGTGGAATAGATTAGAAGATCCAGACACAACCCCAGATACACTAAGCCACCTTATCTTTGACAAAGGAGCCAAACATCCTCAATGGAGGAAAGACAGCCTCTTTAAGAAATGGTGCTGGAAAAACTGGGCTTTAACCTGCCAAAAACTAAAGCTAGACCTATCTCTTTCACCGTGTACAAAACTAAGTTCACAATGTATTCAAGACTTAAACATTAAAACAGAAATAATAAACCTGCTAGAAAACATGTGGAGACATTGGAGACATTGGCTTAGGCAGAGACTTCAGGAATAAAATCTCTATAGCACAAGAATTAGCAGAAAGAATCAACAAATGGGATCTCATCCTACTAAAAAGCTTCTACACAGCAAAAGAAATCACTGGCACCACTAAAGACAACCAACAACATGGGAAAAAGTCATTACTAGCTGTTTGTCAGACAATATACAAGAAACTTAAATCAGTCTCCCCACGTTTAAAGACCCAATTCAAAATGGGCTTCTGAAATGAACAGACACTTCACAGAAGTAGAAGTTGGAGCACCCAAGAAGCATGTGAAGAAATGTTCAACATCACTGGTCATTTGAGAGATGCAAATGAGAAAACACTGAGATTCCATCTGACTCCACAAAGAATGGCTGCTATTACAAAATCAACCAACAATAAATGCTGGCAAGGCTTTGGGGAGAAAGGATCCCTTCTCCACTGCTGGTGGGATGGTAGACTTGTGCAACCATTGTGGAGATCTGTGTGGGGATTCCTCAGAAAACTAGGACTAGAGGTCCCATTTCACCCTGCTATCTCCCTGCTGGGAATATACCCAAAAGAATTTTAAAAATCACATTGGAAAGACAGATGTACACCCTTGTTCTTAGCAGCTCAGTTCATGATAACCCAATCTTGGAAAGAACCCAAATGCCCATCAACTGGAGACTGGATAAAGAAGATGTGTGTGTTTTTTTAAATGGAGTATTACTCTGCCATAAAGAATGACAAGATTTGTTCATTTATGTGCAAATGAATACACCTGGAGGACACACTAATAAGTGAAATAAATAGTTCACAGACATGGAAATACCGGATCTTTTCTCTGATATGAGTGCTTGTAGATGCAAAGGACCTCTAGAATGTATGATAGTTTTGTAGAATGGGAAATATCCAAAAGGAATTTGGTATGGGAATGTAATGAGGGAAAGGAATAAATATGATTTGGAAAAAAATAAGAGAGTATGTGTATAGGGGGTGGGTAGGGGGTGGGTGGGTAGGGATGTGGGTAAAATGAGAATTGACCTGTGTCACATATTGGTACAAATTCCCCAATGTTGTGTGTGATTGTGAGCTGAGTATATAATGTACCAATAAAGCATTCAATTTAAAAAAAAAAAGATAATTCAGGCACAGAAAGCCAAATACCATATATTGAGTGGCACTGCAAAAGCTGATCTGATGGTAATGTAGAACAGTGGTTACTGAAACCTGAGAAGGCGGAAGGAACAGTTAATGAGTGCAGGGTGAATTGTATACTAAGAGTGACTCCCAAAGTTCTGAGAATAGTAGGATAACAGGGTGACTGCAATTAATTGAATATTTCAAAATAGCTAGCAAAGAGGAACTTGAATGGACACAAAGTAGGTAGAGAGACCTACTGCCTAGGCCTTCAGTAATATGATACTGAGTTGACAGGGGAGGGGGAGCATCCTATGGTCCTGATGCAGTCTGACTGTGAGCCTATTTATCCAGACTGTGAATGTCAAAAGTGTATCTTAGTTTTGCACTGCCCCAGGTGGAATAGGTTGACTAGAATGGGCTGGTGTCAGATGTTTTCCTTTCCTTGGCTTAGTTAACTTTGGTGAAAGATTAAGTAGGATAGGACCTGATTGTACAGTATCTTCTGACAACAGATTTTGGGTAGAACAGGGTGCTTTGATTTGTATCATAGTAATTTCTCTCTCCCTCTGACTCCCAGAGGCATGAATGGATTTTTCTCCAGTATTTTCTCTGGTAACACAGCCAAGTATTTAATGATAAAATTCATAAAAGCATGAAGATCCCTTCTAAGATTCCCTAAAACTTTGACTTTCATGATGCATCCACACCTAGCCACTAGCGGTACAGAAATTATAATTGAGATTTTCTACTGCAGCACTGGTTTCTCTGGATATTCGAATTTGGGGTGTGGTGATTCTTTGTATCTGCCTGACTGTCTTTGCAATTCTGGGGTTAGAAATTGACCTTGAGACCTCATTTCTTTTATGATCCCAAAAGTCTTGTTGCCCTTTGAGTCTGTTCAGCTTTTTACTTAGAAACAGTGTTACCTTCTATGCTCTTTACAAGATAAATAGGAAGCAGTCCTAAATTTACTAATTTTAAAGAAAAAAGATAATGAACATTCACAGAGCAGCTTTATTAAGTATCTATGACATATATCTCAGTTTATTCCCATTTACTCAAGAAAAAAATTTTGAACTTTAATCAAATTAACTGTCAAGTGGAAGCAGCTGCGTTACCCACTGGTAGTTATTCTTGCTGTGGTGGCGCCTCCAGTTTGTGGCCATTTGCAGCAGACACTGCATTTCCATGTAGCTAGCTAAGGGGTTCTTGTTCTGTTCCTCTGAGAAGTGATGCTGCCATCTTGGGTCAGGGAAGTTGAGACCTTAAGGATATATTATTCAAATGACTAGAGTCTGAATTCCTATAACAGAGGACCATGCCAGGTACAAACCATTCTCTGCACTTTCTATGAGAAAAAATAAGCCTCCATCTTTTTAAAATCTGTCTTTCTTTTGAGGGAAGTTCTGTCATTTGTTGCCCAAAATAATCTTAGTTAACATCTTGGATTAGAAATTTATATTTCTATAAATTTATTACAAATAAATTGATACAAATTTGATCATTATGTATAGCAAACATGTACTAATAAAAAAGAATTCCAAAAGTTTTTTTTTTTTTTTTGAGACAGGGTCTCGCTTTGTAGTTCAGGCTGGCCCTGAGCTCACTATGGTGCCCAGGCAAGCTGCCGCGAACTCAGCAATCCTCCTGTCTCTGCCCTCCCGAGTGCTGGGATGACAGGCGTGAGCCACCACGTCTGGCATTGTGGATGTGGTGTTGATTGTTTGTGGGCGTGCCTCCTCGCCCAGCATTGTATGTGGTTACCGGGGATCGAACTCAGGACCTTGCGCTTGCGAGGCAGGTGCCGGAACCACTGAGCTAACCCTCCAGCCTCTCCAAAAGTATTTATTTTTAAAACCATTACTTACCAAAACTAACTAGCCTTATAAAAATTATATGTGACCTTCACTACCTTCCACTGAATGACAGTGAAAAAAGGACTGGAGAAGTTTTAGTTCCGCATCTATGTCCAATTTTCTTTATAAATGTTTTAATTACTTTTCTTATGGATGAGGCAAAATATCAGACATCCATAGGTTAAGGAAGAAACGACTTATTTAGCTTACAATTTGTAGAGGTTTCAGGCCATATTTAGCTAGCACATGTGCAGAAGCTCATCACAGAGAGGATATAGTCCATGGCATGGCTGGGCAGACATAAGGCAGCAGCAGGAAAGCAGCAGTAGCAAAGTACCAGAAGAAGCAGAATCCTTCTTTCTGTCTCTTATATTCCACCCAGAGCTGCCTACTTTTTGGATGGTAGTGCTCATAGCCTGGGTGGGGCACCCTTAATCCCAACATCAGATCCTGAAGCCTAGCATCATGCGTTCTAGATCCAGCTCCTTAACAAAAGCCCTGCTTATAACTGTATGAGGCTTTGGGGGATCAGTTAGACACAAGTCACAACACTAAGTGATTTGTTATACATTGATGAGTAATAAGAATACCGAGTCAGTGACATCTTGATTCTGTATATACAGTTCCGCATTTGTTTCTGATACTAATCTCATCCAGTTCCTTGAAACCACCAGTAGAGTAGGTTCATAAGGAACAATACTGAGGGTCAGGTGTCATCTGCACAAGATACCAAAAGTAGAAAATGGATGGGTTATTGATTTTCCATTATTTATGGTTTCTATCATATTCTTTACTAGCCTTTTAGAGACTCATAAAGAAGTATATTATTTAATATTTGCTCTCCAAGTTGATAAATGACTTTCCGATGTCCATTATAGACTATGGAATGCCCTTTCATACCTACATATGCACAATGGAGCAGAAAGCATCATCATGAAAATTTTTGTTTATTTAAAAAGGTAATGTTTATCTCTGCCTGTGGCAAGAAAGATTTTGAAGAGAAGCATGAAGAACGTATGTGTCTTAGTTCAACAGTCTTAGTTCAACAGAGATCATACTCTGGACATGGCTGATGAGCAACAACGTATGGTTTTCAACTCTCAATAAAATCACACAGTTCATTCATTGATTGAGATAATAAAAACTGGGTTGGAAAAACCACATGCAGAAAATTCCCACTGGCCATGAATGCCTTAGCTAGTTCAAATTGAAACTTCTACTCGCACTTTGCAATTGGGTTCATGCACCAGTGCACCCAATTTTCAGCATTATTCAGTTTCCTGAGGAATCCAAATATGAAAAACCAGTAAATAATATCTTCTTATATGAATTCTGTAGGTTACTGCTTAGTACAGCTTCTTCTGTGGCCTTGATCACCAGTAATCTGTGTGAAAAGGCACTGGCCTTGACTTCTTCTCCAATCCATTTTAAAAAGAAGTTTTGGGGGCTCTCTGGTTGGTTCTCTTTTAATTTGTCTGCTCTTCTTACTGTGTATTTCATTCTGTTTTGTTTGTGGGGCAGAGGGACTGAATGCTGATGACTGGAAGTTTGGGTTTCTTCCGGGCGTTTATTTTAGGAGAAGGGCTCAGTCTCTTGGCACTCAGATTTCCCACCGCCCCCACTCGGCCTCTTCCGTCTCAGAATGACACGGACCCACTTTCTCTCCCGTGTAGTGGGGAGGACAGGCATTCTTTTAAGAATCTCGGAGTAAATACAGATAAGATATAGGGAGTTTATTAAGGAGAATAAAATTAGTTCCTTTACTATTTTTTGAAATGAAATACTTCTAAATCATTTCTTGTGATTTCATTATTAAATTTGTCTCCGTCTTAAAACTTTCCTTCATAGTCAATTCTTTTTTGTTTGGGTTTTTCTTTGTTGTTGTTGTTTTTTGAGACAGGGTCTCGCTTTGTAGTTCAGGCTGGCCCTGAGCTCACTATGTAGCCAGGCAAGCCTCAAACTCAGCAATCCATCTGTCTCTGCCTCCCGAGTGCTGGGATTACAGGGGTGAGCCACCACACCCGGCATTGTGGTATGTGGTATTGATTGCTGGTGGGCGTGAGTCACCATGCCCAGCATTGTATGTGGTTGCCGGGGATAGAACTCAGGACCTTGCGCTTGCGAGGCAGGCACCAGAACCACTGAGCCAAATATCCGGCCCTTCATAGTCAATTCTTACACAACTTTCTTTTGTCTCTTTGACAGCATAAATTATTTTCTTTAAATGAGTTTTCTGGTATTAACACTTACAATTTAAGGAGCTGAAAAATATAGCTTATTACAATCCCCTACTCTTTTCTACCTGCCATGATTCATTTGAGAGCCCAGGTTACTAGTGTTTTCACTTTTAAGTCCTGTATCATGATAACCTGAGTATAGTTAAAAGGCAAAAGATTTACATGATCTGAAGAGAAACCAGAGCATTAACCTGAGCATAGTTAAGTTTTAAATGCATGTTAGAAATCTTCAATGACAGCAATCCTCCTGTCTCTGCCACCCGAGTGCTGGGTGTACAGGCATGAGCTACCACGCCCGGCACTGTGGTATGTGGTATTGATGGCTGGTGGCGTGAGTCACCATGCCCTACATTGTATGTGGTTACTAGGGATCAAACTCAGGACCTTGCACTTGCAAGGCAGGCGCTGGAACCACTGAGCTAAATCTCCAGCCCTAACACTCACTTTTTAATAAATATTTTAGTAATTCCTAAGATTTTGCTAATATTAACATCCTTTATTTATTTTTGCTAATATTAATATCCTTTATGTTATTTTCACAATTTCAAGTAATTGTGTTTATAAGATGAATTTAAAAGTTAGATTTATTAGTTATAAAATGTACACTTTTCATATTTTAGTTGGGAAAAGCATTTCATCTTCTAAATGTAGTATAAATTTACAATTCTGCCAGCATGTAATAGTTCATTATCTCATGTCCAAACACCTGTCCAACAGTTGTTATTGTCAATCTTTTTAATTTCTCTAATCTAATTAAAAAATATTTATTTTAATTTATAGTTTTTAACTATTGAAGTTCAACATTATTTTATTTTATTTTAATTTATTGGTACTGAGGATTGAACTCAGGACCTTGCACTTGTGAGGCAGGCATGGGGCCACTGAGCTAAACACCTGGCCCCCAGCATTATTTTATATGTTTATTATATATCTGATGAATTGCTGATCCATACTTCAGATCCATTATCCTGTTAATTTGTTTCTTTACTAATTATAGGAATATTTACAAAATAGATATGTAAATCTTTGTGTGTTATGAATCACAAAGATCTTTCTCTGGGTCTGATTGTAAGGCTTACTATATGTCATTGACTGCATGAAAGCATTCATGCCTTGAGACTGAAAAGGGAATATGTAATAAACCATTTTTCACACTTACATTTTCTCACAGATTTTAACCTCTGACAGCAGAGTTTATTTAAAGAGCATGGGTCACTGAATCTAAAATTGTATTTGTCATTTTGGTTTCTATTCCTGCATATGCCCCTCTGTATACATCTCCTGCACTTAATTCTTTTTGTTCTCATAGACACGAGGTGTTATATACCTAGGAACCTAAGTGTCTTAAGAAGCTATTTTGGAATTAGGGATCGACTTTTCCAAAGAGGTAATTATTAATGAATTAAAGGAATCTACATAGAAACTGTTTCATTTTCAGTAAAAGTGCATTGTATTAGTTAACAGTTAAAAATGTTTTCAAGATTTCAAATCAGGGGCCAGAGATTTAGCTCAGTGGTTCTGGTGCCTGCCTAGCAAGCGCAAGGCCCTGAGTTTGATCCCGGTAACCACGTACAATGCTAGGAGTGGTGACTCACGCCCATCAGCAATCAATACCACATACCACAGTGCTCACGCCTGTAATCCCAGTACTCGGGAGGCAGAGACAGGAGAATTGCTGAGTTTGAGGCTTGCCTGGGCTCCATAATGAGCTCAGGTCCAGCCTGAACTACAAAGGGAAACCCTGTCTAAAAAAAAAAAAAAAAAGATTTCAAGTCAGTTTTGAACAAAATTTTACATATGTCTCTAAAGATTCTCTTGGGATTTTGTTTCTGGAATTTTTTTGCCTAAAGAAGAAATTTGGATGAGAAAGAAAGATGAGAAAAGTTCCAGAAAAAAGATAGTTTATTAAACAATAAATTAGGCACTTTTTACATAGGTAATATAAATGGTTACTCCTTTTACAAAGGAAACTATAGTTATCCTAACCAAAAGATGTGCACAAAATAAGACATGCATGCTTTGGTAAAATGCATGAAATTAAATTTTAAATTAACATTAAATTCATGGGTTATATATGTATGAAAAGTAAAGAGTATCTTATTGACAGTGTGGAGATAGAAAAGATCTGACACTATGAATTTATAAAATTTAATATCTTCTGTTTTAGCTCAATGTTTTTGGTTTAGTATTAATAGGAAAAATGAATAACATTTTGAGAATGAAAAAATTTGATATATACTTTAAGACTATATTTTCACAATAAATTTTAAAAATATGTTTTATGCATTTTACACATATTTAGCATGTTACAAAATACATATATTATCTCTATTTTTTTCACTCTGCTAATTGTATCCTGTTTGTGGTTTAGTTCATATGCATGAAGTAACTAAATGTTGGCAAAAGCTTTTAGCTGGTCTCAGCTTTTAGTAAGCCAAAAGATTTTGAAAGAGGATGGGCATTCTTTAGCTTCCAAGATGTTGACTTTGGACTCAGCAGTAATAATAGACTACCCACTGACTGGAAGGTCAGAATCACACTGATTAGAACACTATGATTATATGAAGAAAGAAACATCAGGTCATCTGATGCCAAGTTTAAATTGGATTGTGTTCTGTGACCCACTTTCCTCAGATTGGTTTGTTTTCTATGAACTGAATATGCCTTTATATTCTCTGGAGTATCGTAATGATATCATTTAAAATGTTCAGGTTTAAAGTAGTTACATATTAAACATTTATCCTCCCCAGCAATACTATATCAATATGACTAATAATTTAAATTATGTGTCTTACAGTGGGCGATATGGCACACACCTGTAATCTCAGCTCTCTGACAAACGGAGGAGGCAGAAGGATTGCAAGTTTGAGCCCAACTTGGGCAATGTAGCAAATTAGTGAGACCTTGTCTCAAAATAAAAAATAAAAAAAGGCCTGGGACATAGCTCATTGTGTAGGCCCTGGGTTTTATCCCCAGAAGTATTTTAAAGCAAACCAGTCCCTTTTCCATTGATGTAACAAAATACCTGAAATGAGGTAATTTATACAAAACAGGTATTTATTTAGCTCACAGTTCTGGTGCTGGAGAGTCCAAGGATACTGCCTGGGCTTTGGAGAGGTCCTTCTTGTTCCATTGTAACACGAGGAAGGACATACCACAGTAAGACAAAGCAGATCTGCTAGCCTAGGCCTCTGTCTTCCGCTTTCACGAATCCCACTCTGGGACCTCAGCTCCTGGCTTCATTTAACCGTCATTCCTGTCATGAGCCCCCATCTCCAAAGACCTGTAACACATGATTTGGGCGTTAAGTCAACACATGAACTTTTGGGTGGCATATTCAAGCCATAGTCCTATATGATATAAAAATGCCTTGTTGTATAAAAACTAAACAATATCACTGAAAGACTTGATGTAGAAAAATGTTATAAACTTTGATGCTACATAGACAAATTATACGTGTCATGTTTCCCAAAGAAGAAATTATTAGTGTATTAAATGAATCATTATATAGAAACTTTCATTTTCAGAAAAAGTGTGTTACATTAGTCAAAAGTTAAGCATGTTTTCAAGATTTAAGGCACTTTCGAGCCAGAGATTTAGCTCAGTGGTTCCAGTGCCTGCCTCACAAGTGCAAGGTCCTGAGTTCAATCCCCAGTAACCACATACAATACTGGACGTGGTGACTCACGCCCACCAGCAATCAATACCACATACCACAGTGCCAGGTGTGGTGGCTCACACCTGTAATCCCAGCACTCGGGCGGCAGAGACAGGAGGATTGCTGAGTTCAAGGCTTGCCTTGGCTACATAGTGAGCTCAGCCCAGCCTGAACTACAAACTAACACCCTGTCTCAAAAAAAAAAAAAGATTTAAGGCACTTCTGAAAATAATTATGTTTTTTTTTTTTTTAATAGACAGAGTCTCACTTTGTAGTTCAGGCTGGGCCTGAGCTCACTATGTAGTCCAGGCAAGCCTCGAACTCAGCAGTCCTCCTGCCTCTGCCTCGTGAGTGCTGGGATGGCAGGTCTGAGCCACAACACACTGCATTGTGGTATGTGGTACTGATTGCTGGTTGGACGTGAGTCACCACACTTGGTATTGTTGTATGTGGTTACCAGGGATCTAACCAGGGATGTTGTACTTGCTAGGCAGGCACTGGAACCACTGAGCTAAATCTCTGGCCCTTGAACAAAATTCTTATTTATGCTTCTAAAGTTTCTCTTGGCATTTTATGTTTCTGGATTGTGTTCTATGTGTATATTTAATAATTGTGATAAAACATAGAAAATTCATTTTAATATGGACCATTCAGTAGTTTTTAGTTTATTCACAGAATAGTATGAATTTCACCATTATTTAATTTAAAAACATTTTTTCATCACCTCAAAATGAAGCCCCGTACTATTAGCAATCACTCCCCAAATTTAATTCTTTGAAATATAAAATTGATAAACATCTGGCTAGATTGACCAAGAAAGAGAGAACATGCAAATTTTTGTTTGTTTGTTTGTTCGTTTTTCCTGACACAAGGTCTCGCTTTGTAGTTTAGGCTGTCCCTAAGCTCACTATGTAGGCCCAGGCAAACCTCAAATTGAGCAATCCTCCTGCCTCTGCCTCCCAAGTGCTGGGATTATAGGCATGAGCCACCACGCCCAGCATTGTGGAGTGTGGTACTGATTGCTGGTGGACGTGAGTCACCATGCCCAGTGTCATATCATTGTAGGTGGTTGCCAGGATTGAACCAGGGACCTTGCACTTGCTAGGCAGGCGTTGGAACCACTGAGCTAAATCTCTGGCCTGAACATGCAAATTTTTAAACAGCAGACTTAGAATTTTTATATCATGATGAACAACTTTATCAGTAAATTTAATAGTTTAGATGGAATGGACAAATTCCTAGGAAAACATAATTTACTAAAAATCGAATAAAACAGAAAAATATGATAATATTATACCTATTATACCAAATGAATTCATGTTCAATATCTATCCATTTTATCTATAGATACATGTTATACTGTGTGAAAACTCAAAAGCATTATACGGATAAATTATTAGAAATAACAAAGTTGACAGACTATCAGTATGAAGCAACCAGCTACAGTCAGAAAGTTCTACCTAGTATCTAAGCATCACAAATATAACAAGAGCCTGTGCTTTTAATTCTTTCTCACAAGTTAATCTCCTTTCTAATTCATTGTCCCCATTTCTGTCATTGCAACACCATTTACACTCAAGGCATAAATAAAGTGAGTCTCCTTGTAGCCTATGTACCATCTTTTATAAGTTCTGCCTTATGTGAGTGATGTAGTAGCCCTATGCTAGAGACATGAGCTAGACATGAGCTGGTTTTCAGCTCCCACTTGGCCTTGTCACTGCACTCAGTAAAAATCCTATACAACTAGGTATGGCAAACTTCCCTGCATCTGTCCCCTTTCCTTTCTTTTCTTCAAACTGAATTAACTCACAAACACTGACAAGCGTATCTCCAAAATACATCTTGACTTTCTTCTCTTCTCCATTCATTCTTCCTTGGTCTGACCTATTATCATCTCTTACTTTGATAACCATACATCTTTCTAGCTATTTATTCCATTTCCACTCCTGCTCCCCAGAAAATCCATTCTCCCTTGAGCAGATGAAGTGATACTCTTAAAACATGCATCCAGTACCATCAATCTGCTGCTTAAATTCTTCAGTGGTTTCCCATTTCATAGAAAAAAAAATTTCCAAACCTGAGCCACAAGGCCTTGCATGACCTGATCTTGTCAGTGTTTCCAGCCTCGTCTAGTGCCTCTTATCTTCCCAGTCTGCTCTAGCCATACTAATTTTGTTTTGGTTTAGTTAACTTGTTAAATATCTTTCCTGCCTCAGGCTTTTGCACACATGGTGGCTCCTCTTTTTCAAATGATAAGAATAATCTCATAATATGAACTAGTATTGTTTTGCTCAAGCGAGAGGTGTGCCATGTTCCCTACGGACATTAGCACATGCTGTCCTCACAGACATTGTATGGAATGAGTAGCTGCATGGTGTCTACGTTTCACAAAGAAGAAACAAAGGCACAGAGAGACTAGATCAGTTGGCCATCGTCCCTCAACTTAGTTTGCGAAACTAGGATGACCTTGTCTGCATTCTCTGTGCCGCATCCCTTTCTTGTCCTCTAGCTCTCAAAACGTAGTCCTGTACTTAGGAGGTCCTTCCTGACCACTGTGTCCCAGCAGGGTCTCACTGTTAGTCTCTACCTCACCTTCTAGTTATCTCTTTCATGCACACTACAACTTACTAGTTATATCTTTCATCACCACCTCCTTCACTGGAACATAAGTTTCATGAGGACAGGAACATAACACATAGCATCAGTATGCCAAATACTTTAAAGCACAAAAAGATTAATGAAAATACCTTCTCAACATCTGCTTGGCACACAACAGCTACTCAGTACAGGTTTCCTAAATGTTTTAGAATATCTCTTTCTTATCCAGGTGAAAATAAATCTTTGACAACTTAAAAATTAAGAAACTACTGAAATTATTCCTCAGTCTAATTAATGGGCAGAGAACATTCATGGTTGAGATCTTTTCTTGTGTATTCAATAGCTTTAGTAGCAATTGTTACTTTACCTCAATTAGAGATTTGGTTAGAAAATAAAAACCCATTGTTTTCTTGTTGATTGAATGACTTTAACTTGAAGTTCAACCAACTTTCTTCTCAAAAGAGGTAGAAGAGCCAGGGATTTAGTTCAGTGGTAACATGCCTGCTTCACAAATGGAAGGTCTTGAGTTTGATTCCTGGTATGGTTTTTAAAAAGTTCAAAAGAAGCAGAAGCAAATTGGTTAACTGAAGCAAAAGAAATTTATTGAAAATCTGTCAGTCTGCTACAACTAAAAGAAAAGGGGAAGGAGATCATGAGAAACTTAGAAATAACCCAGAAGCAAAAGATCCCTGGAGTCAAAAAGCAAGAACAGCTTCATAATATGGCTTTGTTATTAGATGCCCTGATTCAGGTGTCACTCCACTGGTGCCACTGTCTCTCTGTTTGCTTTTCTCATAAAATACAAAAATCTCATGAAAGCATCTGATGAGTTTAACTCACAGTCGGTTGCCCAAGTCTTAATTCTCACACTGAGACTATATGCAGAAGCCAGGGGTGGTGCCTATAATCTCAGGACTCTGGGAGGGTGAGTCCTCAGAAGATTGAGCTCCGAGGAGGCAATGTGTTTTAAGACTGTATCATTTCATCTGCTCTGGGACTAATAGATTTTAGGGGAGCAGGAGTAGAAATGGCGTAAACAGCTACAAGGTATTATATAGTTCTCAAAATGAGAAATGATGGTGGCTTTGACCAAAGTATGATTGGAAAAGAAGGAGTCAAGTTCAAGGTCAGTGTGGGGCACATTGTGAGTTCAAACTACAGTGTCCTAACTACATAGTGAAACCTTGTGTCAAAAAATTGAATGATGGATGTTGGAAACCAAAAGCAAGAATGTCTTTTACATAGGAAAAAGTAGATGTGTATATTTTAATCTTTTCTTATTTTTTAACTTTGTTAATGGCATAGATTTTGGTCAAGCACAGAGACTAGAACATTAGGAGGCTCTTCTTCTAGCTGATCACTTTTATTTGCATTTAGACTTTAATTAATTAATTAATTAATTAATTAAATTGGGTCTTGCTTTGTAGTTCAGGCTGGTCTCAAACTCATTGTGTAGCCCTGGCTGGCCTCAAATTCATGGCAATTGTACTGCTTCAACTTCCTGAGTGCTAGATTACAGGCATGCACCACTACACCCATCTGAGTTGAGGCATTAAACAAGAAATAAGTGTGTTGTCATTGAAGAGTGGAGAACTATGCAGGGTAAACATTATGAATAAGTTGTTGCAGAATGGCTTTGTCAAAATGAAAAGGCAAGAGGGCATCAGACATCATTTGCAGAAGCAGAGAAGAGATTTTCATTCGGTTCATGACTCAGCCATATTGTAAACTATGTACTCAGGTGGTTTTCATGAGCAAGAGTTTAATTTTGTACATATTGAGTTAAAGCATTTGTTACTAAGTGTTACTCACTGCAGTAAAATAACTGAGGCCAGATAACTTATGAACTGTTGTATTTGGCTGGAAAGTACACATGCATCCTGTTCTGGCATCAAATTCTGACATCCTGGAGAAGACTTCTGGCTTCCTTGCAACATGGCAGAGAGGTAGAAAGGGAAATGGCCATATCAGTGGAAGTTCAAATCTCTATGACAATCCATTCTCTTGGGAACTAGTACAGTCTCTTGAGATCTGAGCCAATCCCATGACTCAGTATTAGTATATTTATGAGGGTAAAGTCCTATGATGGAATTAGGCCACACCTCCTAAAGGTCCCACAACCTCAACCCTGCCCCAGACACTACACCACCAGCACACAAGCCTCTGGGGGCAAATGATATTTACATCATAGCAGATGTCAGGCTCAACATCTCTAAAACTGAAGCCATCTCTTCTACCCTGCTACTTTTTCTGTTTTCTCAGTCTTACTAAATGTACCCCTGTCTCATCTAGCCACCCAATCCAGAGACTCAAGACCAATATATAACTACATATATTTTACCCTACACATGCAGTCACATTCCCAAACTCTTTTCTGTTCTTCTTCTAACTTACTTTTCAAATATGCACCTTTTACTGAGTGTGGTGCTGCACAACTATTCTCTCAGTACTCTGGGAGGTTTGGGGAGTCCAAACCATGCTTTGGGAAATTAGTGACTTAGCAAAACCAAGTCAAAAATATGTTACTTTTTCCATTGAGTTTTTTCTTCCTTCTCTCTGATATTCCAAGTAACTCTACTCTTCATTCAACCGTGAGCCCTAAACTATGGGTAGAAGTTGAGCCACATGGTTCACAAGCTTTGAAAATAATGTGTAGAGGTAAAGAAGGTCATCAGACAATGACAAAGTAATTTGGTGGGGAGGCACAGAGAGACAGAGTCAGAGATTAAATATCATGGGAGAGAGTCATGACTATAATCCTGGCAATTTCATGTGAAAACGTTTTTTATCAGCTTTTGTCACTGAGCTCTAATATTTGACATAAACAATTTAAAATGGAAAGTTTTTTGGCTCACAGTTTCAGCCCATGGTTGGCTGATTCCAAGGCAGAAATATCATGACAGAAGTTCACAATAGAGCAAAAGTGCTTCCTAATGGCAGCTAGATAGATGGGAAGCACAGAGAGAGAGAGAGAGAGACAGACAGACAGAGACAGAGACAGAGACAGAGACAGAGACAGAGACAGAGAGAGACAGACAGGGAGGGAGAGAAAGAGAGAAACTCCAGAAAGGAAAAGACTACAGACCAGATACAAGTCCTAAGGACATGACCCAACCAGAGACAACCACAAGTGTGTTTGTCTAATCTCCTAGGCATCTATCCAGCCAATCAAGTTGACCATCAACTTCTTTATAGCCTCACAGACATGTACCATGTGTGTACACAACCATAGTCATTCATCCGTTCATTTTGGCACTTCTTTAGTGCTTTCTAATTACAATAATAGATTAGGGAATGAAAGGTTTCGGAATAAATACGCTTTCTCTGCTCTTCAGGTTGCTCATAATTTTGGAAGAGGAGGTAGTTCCATTACTGATAATCATAAAATATAAAGATAGCAATAGAAACAGGCACTGGCATGGCAGTAACAGAAAAAATTGTCAAAAAGTGGACATCTCTTTTCTGACAAATCCAATGATGCTAATCTTTCGTCCAAGTCTTTTCATAGCATGTTCCACCTTATCTTTTCCAATTTTATTTCTTTACATTATTTTGCACTCCAGACCCTGACCCCATGTGAAAGTATTGTACAAGATCCTCACCAGGAAGTTTAAGTGGTCTTTAAGACATTTTTCAAGACATACTAAAATAGCTTTGGCCACAACTTGTACTTTCTATAATGTCTTATAATTTAGACATTGAAATACGTTGACTTATTTTAAGATGGAACATCAGGGCAGGAGATTTAGCTCAGTGGTTCCGGCACCTGCCTCGCAAGCGCAAGGTCCTGAGTTCTATCCCCGGTAACCACATACAATGCTGGGCATGGTGACTCACGCCCACCAGCAATCAATACCACATACCACAGTGCCTGGCATGGTGGCTCATGCCTGTAATCCCAGCACTTGGGAGGCAGAGACTGGAGGATTGCTGAGTTCAAGTCTTGCCTAGGCTACATAGTGAGCTCAGGGCCAGCATGAACTACAAAGCGAGATCCTGTCTCAAAAAAAAAGGAACATCAATAAAATAACTTTGTGTTAAATATAGCCAATCATCTACTAGCATTAGGTATAATTCCACATGTCAACTTAAATTTAGTTTTATAGACACTCTAGAGTCATATACAGTTAGATTTGGAATTCATATTCTGCTTGTCTACTCTACCACCTCCTGCAGTATAGTATTTTCCTTTTTGTAGGCTAATGCCATTTAAAATTTTAAGTTTAAAATGAACATTACAGGACTGGAGATTTAGCTCAGTGGTTCCGGTGTCTGCCTAGGAAGCATAAGGTCCTGAGTTTGATCCCTAGTAACCATATACCAACAATACCAAGCATGGTAACTCACACCCAACCGAAATCAGTACCACATACCACAATGCCAGGTTTGGTGACTCATGCCCGTGATCCCAGCACTTGTGAGGCAGAGGCAGGAGGATTGCTGAGCTTGAGGCTAGCCTGAGCTACATAGTGAGCTCAGGGCCAGCTTGAACTACAAAGTGAGACCCTGACTAAAAAAAAAAGAACATTACATTTCCTAACCATGAGCTAGTGTTGATAGATTTCTGGTCAAGGAAGGAAACTCAGAGCTGTCTTGCATTATCCCCAAATGAAAGCTCTGCATTTAAAAGACACAAAAACATCCTCACTCCTGGACTGAAGAGGTGCATGATGTGTGCCTGAGACTGCAGACTTTGCTTTCTGTGTTCTGGGACCCGCCTTTGGGTGGGGTTACATTATTGCCAACATATTTTGTTGTGGTGGTTTATTCTAACACCTACTGTCACTTTGAATGATCAAGGTTGTTTGATCCAAGGTTAGAAGACTTCATCAGAATCAAGACAACATCCACTACAGCTGTCAGGGCCAGCACTGTGCGTCACTCAAGACAGCCTGCCCAGCCATTGCTTTCCAGTTCCTGTTTTTGTCTAAAAAAATGGCAAAGTTGGGAATTAAAGTTCAGTTGTAAAAGCAATCCACCAATAGGATTCTCTAAACAAATGAAATGTAAACAATGCATACTTGGTTTTGAACTTGAATTTTAAAATATGTACTGCATTCATTTCTTTTAAAAGAAGTTTAAATATATCAGATATGACAGCACAGTTACACCTTTCCCTTCACGTTTTCAACCTTCATCAGGACACTGGCCCTGCAGCTTTAGATTACAAGCCTGCTCCAGTTTCCTTTGCCTGAAACACTTTCTTTGGTCACTGACCACACTGCTACCTCTGTGTCCTCATTTTAATCTGACCATTGAACAAATGCAGTCTGACTGCTCTCAGAACTGCTTAGTCAAAGCCTGCTTGTACCTGGGCCTTTACCTACTATCAAGTTGTCTCTGAAATTGTCAACACCAACAGTGTCTAGACATTCTTCTCTTCACTGATGTTAAAACTCTAATACACTTTTCATCTATTCTCTTCCCCTATTGAGTTAAATCATATTTGTACTGACAGCGTTTCTCAAGTTTGTACTTTTGGCTATATTTTTTTCTCCCCTTCTCTACTCTCACTTGACACAGCTTTAAATAAAAAAAAAACTCTTAAAAACATAAAAGTAATGAATGTCCATTAAAGTGCAATTGATAACAATAGATTAACCAATGAAAGATTAGCTTTTCCCCCATACATTTATGTATACACACACAACACATAAGTATTTATACATACATACATTTAAATATGCACTTGCATCTACATATATGCAAATAGCATATTTATAAAAGTATTTGTATCACTTTTTATCATACAAGTAGGAAAATACTAAGTATTACTTTGCAACTTGCATTTTCTTTACAACAAACCCGGAATCTCTTTCCTAATCAATGCATATAGAGCTGTCTGATCCTTTAAAAGATTCTGTAGCATTTCATGATATGGAAGTAGTTTATAAAGCATCATTATCCCACTAGTTAATCAAATTCAACAAAGGACTCAATTATAATTTTAATTCCTAACTGTTGTGTGTCTCTTAGGTGACAGCACTATTGTGCTCTTTCAAATATATGACTTGAAAACAAGAGCTAACATTCCCTCTAAGTCACAGACACAAATTTCACCGTTTGAAGTGTTGTCTTAGGTGTGCTCAGAGCCTTCAGGCCCTGTGTGTTCTACGCTGGGTCTTCTTTTGTTGTCAGCACCCTTAAAATAGTAATTCAAGCCCAAAAATTAGGAGTCAGCTTTTCAAATCTCATGCCACTGAACTTGTCTAATTTTGCCATGTAAATACCTTAGCTTTATCTTCATTTTTATTATATTTTTTGTCTTGTATTTATTTGTATAAACAACATAAATAGATACCAGCCCCATGTAAATAGGAGTACAGAAATCATAGCAGTTCTTCTGTCCTCACACTGGCCTTACTATGGAGACTTCGTGGGAGCTGGGCACCTTTGGGAACCTGAGCTGGAGCTGGAGTTGGAGCCAAAGCTGGAGACGTGGCCTAGCCAAGTCCTGGGTTGGAGCCTTGGCTTGACCTTTGACTAGCAGTGCCTGAGGACCTTGACAGTGTGAGAATGAGCACACTTTCTGACTTGAGCTTGAGGTGGGCAGTATGAGCAAGTCAATTAAATTTGCAGCTGATCTCTTTGGAATCTTGAGAATCCCTTTGGAATCTTCTAGAAAGTCTTGCTAAATAGAAACCAGATCAGAATCTAAATTATGCAGTACATACTTTTTATGACCCAGTGGTCACAAAAACATAGATATTTTTCATTTAGTGTATTCCTTTGTCAATGTTATAATTCAAGTAGGAGGATATTAAATTTCTTATTAACAAAACAGAGAAAAATGTGTGTGCTTTTAAACTTCACCTGTTATATTTGGGTAAAAACCTCAAAACAAATAGAGGTTATCACCAAAGTTAAAAGCCTTGTGCCAAATGCTACTGAATTCTACCATGTTTTGGAATCATTATTCATCAATATTCTACTTTTAATATCTAATTCCTTTTAGTAACATAGTTATGAAATGAAGCTTAAGTGTAAAAAAACTTGCTACATTTGTACTCTTTTCAAAAAGGAGGATGGTTTATCAAACAATAAAACCCATTTTCTTTTGACTCTTTTAGATTAACCAGAGTAAGATTTTTGATCCCTGTTTAGGTAGGATCAATGCCTCTCCTGAGCTGAAACATTCACAAAAAGGCAAACCTTCAGCACTTCTGCACCCCTTCAGAGTAGATCAACTTGGGGGTGGGGTAAGATACAAAAAGTAAAGACAGGTGGAGAGGAGATGAAGACAATTATGATTTTAAAAACGAAAGCTATAGCTTTGGAATACAGACCAATTTGAATTTTTTTATATTCTCCCAAAGCACAGTAAATATGGGCTGTTTCCTTTCACTTGCCTGTATGCTCAGCAGTGGGTCTGGCCACTCTCTTTTCACTTGCAGAAAGGCCTCTTCTGAATAGACTTTCTCTTTCACCTGTTGAATAAACCTTTCCCTATGATGGACCATTGTCTCCTGTATTAGGTCACTCCTTTGCCAAGAGTCAAAATGGAACTTTATAAAGATTCATGAATTCCATCAATTTCTGCCACCAAACTCATAAATGTTCCCAGCCCCAAAATATAAGGCACCTTACTCTCTCTCTTAGGTCACATACTCTATTTCTTTGAGTGTCTACTTTAAAATTTTTGTCTAATAAATGCCTTTATGTGTCTTTTTACAAAAAGGCCTTGTTAGCCTGGGCATGTGCACTAGTGTCCTTGGTGTTGTTTGCCTGCAGCTACTTCACACCTTTCTTATTGAACTTCATGGCAAAATGCATGCTTCTCAGGAACCTAAGGTCTATTTCCTTAGGAGTTTCTTGTCTTTGTGTTGCCACTACTGTGCCCTTTAGGGAATGAATGTGGGTGCTGTGTCTTGAATTTGGTCATCTCTTTACCAGAGCTGATAAGTACCAAAGCCTCTATTAGCACTGTCTTGAATGAAGATTGGATTATTGCGCCCCTGACCTGTTGCAGCAGTTTCTTTCCCAATCTCTTCCTGTTCCCTCCATCCATTCACTAAGCTTTCTTTCACCAGCCTGCTTCTCACCTCCCCTTTCTATGGACAAACCAACCAGTAGCCATGCAAATTAAAAACCTCACTGACTTCCATTCTTCTACTGAATAGAACTTGATGCTTCTTGCAGTGCAAAAGCTTCTTCCTGTCTACCAAGCTCTACAGATCCTTTCCCATGAGTTTCCAGTGCCACTTTGTGTCTTGTTCTTTTGCAATATTAAATTGCTGCACACGCACACGCACATGCATATGCAGACCTATACACCGTCTTTTTTACACTTCTGCATATTTATAAGTATTAGTTCCTCTGTATAAAGTGACCTCCTGCACTTCCTTACCTGAAATATTTATTTTTCAAAATCCAATGAAACCATCACATTGTCGATGAAAGTTTCCCTCATTCTGCCAAGATGAGGTGCTTCTTTTCTTTACTGTTTACAAATTGTGTATGCACATTATTGCATCTATGTGCAATATCATAGCATGTTATTTTACTTAACTATATTATGTATTTTAAAGTAGATACTCAAAGAAATAGAGTATGTGGCCTAAGAGAAAGAGAGTAAGGTGCCTTATATTTTGGGGCTGGGAACATTTACAAGTTTGGTGGCAGAAATTGATGGAATTCATGAGCTAAATTTCTGGCCCAGAATCACTCCTTTTACATCCAATTTCCCACAGTTCCTGTCTTCTTCTACTATCTGTGTTCTTATCCATTCATCCATAATTAAAATCATGTCTTTTCTACAAAATTTTCCAGGATCTTCCTAGAATAATTGATATGCTATTTTTTGCTCTAGCAGTAATATGTATCCGACTTTGTGATATGATTATTTATGTACATATCTATTTCCATTATTAATTTGGAAAAAGAATAAGATTTGGAAGAGTTTTATTTTTCTTTTTTGGCTTCACAAAAATAAATATACTGAACCATACTGATAGAAATATACTGGGCTTTAAATTTGAAGCTTATTTCTGCTTTCATTTGAAAATCATTCAGTCCTTTCATTATATGGTCTTCTACAATGTATCTGTACATGAGCCCTACAAAATTATATACCATGGTGGTAAGATCAGATATAGACAATATGATTATTTTGTAAAATAACTTCACATCAAATTTAACAGCTCTTTTGGAAGGGATTTTATTGCCAAGAATCACAGTGAAGTTCATGGCAACCAGCCTTTGTTAATGAAAAATAATTATTGTACTGTGGTAATCTCCAATGCAAAATAGTATAACAATAGAGTATTTGTATTACACTTGCCAAACAAATTAATATTGCTTACTCTTTTGATTAGAAGATCAAAGATTTTTAATCATGTCTTTGCCCATTTTGCATGTAATCTTCTGAATCCAGTAATAAATGATAACAAACCTATCATTTATATAAATATTCATAAGCTTGACAGTAATGAACCTTGGATTAGCTCTTAAAGAGGAATGAGGAGTAAAAAAATGCAGGCTTCTCACATGCATGCAGAATAGAATAATTCTCTCTTTCTGGGTAAGGGCCCCTTACAGATGTAAAAGTGATCTTATGTTGCTTTTGGATCTTTATGTGGCCCACTGACCTGGAGGACAGAAAGAGTGGGAAAGAGCTGCAGGGAAACAGCTGAAAACATGGCCATCGAAGAAAAGTGTGATTGAAATTGGTTTTCTATGTTTGTTATAGTTAGATTTAAGGAAAGGAGCTACAACTCTATGGTTAGTAAGCCTGAACTGTTATTTTTATTCTCTTAATTTCAGCTTCCTTACTTATTAATTTTAAAAGGTTTTTGTGAGGATTAACCCCCCCAAAAACTAGGTAAAGCATCTAGCATAGCACTTGGCAACATTCACAGTAAGATGCCACTAAGTAGCAATTACTGATATCCTCATCATCATTGGACTATGTTCTTTAGACTTTCCCTGTTTTGTTTTTGTGAACCAAGAATCAATGAATCGGAATTGTCAGAATTTTTATATCTAGCTGTCCCAGTGCTACTAATTTTTTCATGCTTTGTAATTTGACAGCTTGGCATACATCTCATATCATATTATCATGAAAAAATACTCCCAAAGTCTTTCATTTTTTATAGGTTACAAAGGTACATATGAAGTATGTAACTATATGCATTCATAGATCAAACAGTAAATATAACCACTATTTCCTGCTCAAGTGTTACTCAGAATACTCCCCAGAGAGAATCACTTCTGTATCTTTTCAAACCACACATCTGGGTATGCACAGTTTTGAGGGGGTATGCATAATTTACCCACATACACATTTTATTTAAGATAAGTTACCTCTTGGTTCTTTTCTCTTATGTTTTTGAAAGCAAATTTTCTTAGGAATAAGGGTATCCTTTTGTATGAGCATGTAGTTACTTGCTTCAGTAAACTGAACCATGATAAAATACATTAATCAATCATTTGTATTCTAATTTTGTCAGTTGATCCAATAATGTTCTTAAAGCATTTTTCCTTTCTAGTAGAGATTCATAGATTCATAGATTCATAGATATTACATTTAATTTTATATATCTTTATTTTCCTATAATCAGGAACTTTTCTGCCTTTATTTTTTGAATATTGATAACTTTGAAAAATACTGCTTCTCTTTCTCCTTTATACAGAATGTTTCTCATTTCCATGTTTTATTTCATAGATTTATATTTTATGATCCAAGTGCCTTTCCTATTCATAGGGAATACTTGTAAAAGTATTCAAATGTATTTTCTTCTAGTTCTTATAAGAGTTTATTTTCTAAAATCTTTGATGCATTAATTTATGAATCAATAAACACTGTGATGTGCCCATATAGAGGATATATTCAACTACAAAATAAAGTAAGGTACCAATACATGCTATAACCTGCATGAACCTTAAAAACACCATGCTAAATGAAAAAGCTGATACAAAAGGAAAACATTTTGTGATTCCATTTGTTCTCTGGAAAAATAGAGGACAATATAGATGCTGGTCATTGGATACAGACAAACCAAGGTCTTGAGAGAGAAGTGACTGCTCAATGGCTATGGAGTTTCATTTTGGTGTGGTAGAAGTGTCCTGGAATGAGATGGTCAGGATAAGTACACAAGTATACTTTAAAATTATCACTTTTATGTACTTAATCACAGTGTATAAAATATCTATGATTCATTTACAAATTGATCTAAGGAATTCAGTCGGAATGAGCTTCACTTCTTATTTTTTCCAACAAACCGTCATATCCCCTAATGTGATTAATCTCTTGACCAACTGTTTTGAAATGTCTTTCTTAATATTTTCTATTGTGAGATAGATTGGGTCTTTTTCTGACTTTTTATACAGACTCACAATCCCATGTCTGTCCCTCCCTTTTCTAGTACTATATATTTTACATAATATACCTTACATTATGCTTTGGGAATTTGTAACACTGATTCCCTTACTTAATTCTTCACCACCACAGCTCTAATTTTTCAGAATTTTCCTGGAAATTCTTTTATGTTTATTATACAAAACAAATGTTGAAATCTTTTCATCAACTTCATCATTAAGGCTCTTAGATTTTTTATTAGATTTTATTTTTTTTTATCGCTTCTCGGCCTTTTGGCTAAGATCAAGTGTAGATTTTATTTTTTAGAGGAACTTTCAGCTTACTCCGTAATTAACCAGAAGGTATAGAGATATTTCTCCTTACTAAAACTCTAGCGACTATTGATATTTTTAACTCTCTCTATAGTTTTGCCTTTACAAAATGTAGTTAAACAGTGTGTAGCTTCTTCAGATTGGCTTCTTTAATATGTACGTAACTTTCCTCTCTCTTTTTATGGCTTGTTGGCTCAGTTCCTGTTACACTGAATACTACTCCATTGTGTGGATTTTCCACAATTTATTTACCACCTGAAAGACATCTTGATTGCTCCCAAATGCTGGTAATTATTAATAAAACTACTAAAAACATCTTTATGCAGGTATCAGTGTCAACATAAGTTTTTAATTGTTCATGTGGGTATTGAGGATTACAGTTGTTGCATTGTATAATAAGAGTACTGAGGAATTGTCTTCTAACATGGCCATACAGTTTACATTCCCCACAGCAACGAGAGATTTCCTGTTGTTTCTCATCGCTTTCAACATTTGATGCTGTATTGCTTTAGATTTGGCCACTCTAATAAGGGTGTAGGGGAATGTTTGCATTTTGATTTCGAAGTTTATCATCTAATTTGTGAATGTCATTCCATTATTTCAATCTTTTTTTAATTGATTTCTTTATTGGTACAATTTATATACATCTCAAAATCACATATAACATTGGGAAATTTGTACCAGTATATGCCACAAGTTAATTCTCATTTTTACCCATATCCCTACCCACCCCCCCTTTATACATGCTCTTTTATTTTCTTTCTGTATCATATTTATTCCTTCCCCTCATCACATTCCCACACCAAGTTTCCTATAGAA
>PVIC010009305.1:0-45898 GCA_004025085.1 Thryonomys swinderianus
CAATCCTCCTGTCTCTGCCTCCCGAGTGCTGGGATTACAGGCGTGAGCCACCACGTCCAGCATTGTGGTATGCGGTGTTGATTGTTGGTGGGCGTGTCTCCACGCCCAGCATTATACGTGGTTACCGGGGATCGAACTCAGGTCCTTGCGCTTTCGAGGCAGGCGCCGGAACCACTGAGCTAACCCTCCGGCCCTCTATAAAACTTTTAAAGAAGAGTTAACGCCTGTACTCCACAATCTTTTTAATGAAATTGAAAGGGAAGCAGTACTCCCCAAATCATTCCTTGAAGTCACCATCACCTTGATTCCAAAGGCAGAGAAAGATCCCACCAAAAAAGAAAACTACAGGCCAATCTCTGTAATGAACATTGACGCAAAAATCCTCAATAAAATACTGACAAACAGAATACAGAGAGTTATCAAGAAAATCATACACCCTGATCAAGTCGGATTTATTCCAGGGATGCAAGACTGGTTTACATATGTAAATTGATCAATGTAATACACTGTATTAACAGGCTCAAGGACAAAAACCATATGATTATCTCTCAATAGATGCAGAAAAAGCATTTGACAAAATCCAACACCCATTCATGATCAAAACCCTACAAAGAATTAGAATCGATGGACTTTATCTCAATTTAATACAAGCTATTTATGAGAAACCAGCAGCCAGCATCATACTTAATGGGCAAAAACTGGAACTTTTTACATTAAGATCAGGAACAAGACAAGGATGCCCACTGTCACCACTCTTGTTCAATATAGTTCTGGAAACATTAGCCATAGCAATCAGGCAGGACAAAGATATAAAAGGAATAAAGATAGGAAAGGAAGAAGTTAAACTGTCATCATTTGCTGATGATATGATACTCTTATCTAGAGGATCCTAAAAACTCAACCAAAAGACTGCTAGACTTAATTACCAAATTTAGTAGTGTTGCTGGATACAAGGTTAGTGCTCAAAAATCAACAGCTTTTGTCTACACAAACAACAGACTCACTGAAAGAGAAATTGGGGAGTCAATCCCTTTCACAGTAGCACCAGAAAAATGAAATATCTAGGAATCAACCTAACAAAGGAAGTGAAAGACCTCTACTCTAAAAACTATAGGACTCAGAAAAATGAGATAGAAAAGGAGATCAGAAAGTGGAAAGATATCCCTTGTTCCTGGGTAGGGAGAACCAACATCGTCAAATGGCTATACTCCCACAACTACTATACAGATTCAATGCAATTCCAATTGAAATTCCACTGGTATACTTCACAGAGCTAGAGAAAATAATCCAAAAATTCATCTGGAACCAGAAGAAACCTAGAATAGCAAAAGCAATTCTAAGCAACCACGACATGGCAGAGGGTATTACAATCACTAATTTAAAACTCTACTATAAAGCCACTGTGATAAAAACTGTATGGTACTGGCAAAGTAACAGACCTGAAGACCAGTGGAATAGATTAGAAGATCCAGAAACAACCCTGGATACACTAAGCCACCTTATCTTTGACAAAGGAGCCAAACATCCCCAATGGAGGAAAGACAACTTCTTTAACAAACGGTGCTGGAAAAACAGGGCTTTAACCTGCCCAAAAGTAAAGCTAGACCTATCTCTTTCACCATGCACAAAACTAAATTCATAATGGATATGAGACTTAAACATTAAAACAGAAACAATAAGCCTGCTGGAAAACAGGTTAGGTAAAACTCTTGGAGACATTGGCTTAGGCAGAGACTATGAATAGAACCTATATAGCACAAGAACTAGCAGAAAGAGTCAACAAATGGGATCTCATCCTACTGAAAAGCTTTTGCACAGCAAAAGAAATCACTGGCACTGCTAAAAGACAACCAACAACATGGGAAAAAATCTTTACTAGCTGTTTATCAGGCAAAGGGCTGTTATCTACAATATATAAAGAACTCAAACAGATCAGCCTCCCCAAGTTTAAAGACCGAATTCAAAAATGGGCATCTGAAATGAACAGACACTTCTCAGAGGCAGAAGTCAAAGCAGCCAAGAAGCATATGAAGAAATGTTCAACATTACTGGTCATTTGAGAGATGCAAATGAAAACAACACTGAGATTTCATCTCATTCCACAAAGAATGGCTGCTATTACAAAATCAACCGATAATAAATGCTGGCATGGCTGTGGGGAGAAAGGAACCCTTCTCCACTGCTGGTGGGATTGCAGACTTGTGCAACCATTGTGGAGATCTGTGTGGAGATTTCTTCGAAAACTAGGAGTAGGGGTCCCATTTGACCCTGCCATCCTCTTGCTAGGAATATACCCAAAAGAATTTTAAAAATTACATTGGAAAGACAGCTGTACACCCTTGTTCATAGCAGCTCAGTTCGTGATAGCTCAATCTTGGAAACAACCCAAATGTCCATCAACTGGAGAGTGGATAAAGAAGATGTGGATGGGGCCGGAGATTTAGCTCAGTGGTTCTGGCGCCTGCTTCGCAAGTGTAAGGCCCTGAATTGGATCCTGGTAACCACATACAATGCTGGGCATGGTGACTCACGCCGACCAGCAGTCAATACCACATACCACAGTGCTGGGTGTGGTGGCTCACGACTGTAATCCCAGCAGTCGGGAGGCAGAAGCAGGAAGATTGCTGAGTTCCAGGCTTGCTAGAACTTGCTGGGCTACATAGTGAGCTGAGGGCCAGCCTGAACTACAAATGGAGACCCTGTCTCAAGAAAAAAGATGTGGTTTTTTTTATAAAATGGAGTATTATTCTGCCATAAAGAATGACAAGATTCATTCATTTATGTGCAAATGGATACACCTGGAGGACACTCTAATGACTGAAATAAATAGATCACAGATAGGCAAATAGCAGATCTTCTCATTGATATGAGCACCTGTAGATGCACATGAGCTCTAGAAAGTATGACAATTTTTGTAGAATGGAAAATTTCCAAAGGAAATTTGGTGTGGGAATGTAATGAGGGGAAGGAATAAACATGATTCTGAAAGAAAATAAAAGAGCATGTATATAGGGGGTGGGGAGATGTGGGTGGGTGGGGATATGGGTAAAAATGAGAATTGACTGTCATATATTGGTACAAATTCTGCAATGTTATGTGTGATTGTGAGATGTATATATATTGTACCAATAAAGAATTCAATAAAAAGATGTGGTTTTCTTATAAAGTGGATTATTATTCTGCCACAAAGAATGACAAGATGGATTCATTTATGTGCAAATGGAGACACCTGGAGGACACGCTAATAAGTGAAATAAATAGATCACAGATAGGCAAATACCGGATCATCTCTTTGATATGAGCACCTGGAGATGCAAATGAGCTCTAGAAAGTATGACAGTTTTTGTAGAATGGGAATTTTCCATAGGAAATTTGGTTTGGGAATGTAATGAGGGGAAGGAATAAATATGATTCTGAAAGAAAATAAAAGAGCATGTATATAGGGTGTGGGGAGGTGTGGGTGGGTAGGGATATGGGTAAAAGTGAGAATTAACTTGTGTCATATACTGGTACAAATTTCTCAATGTTATATGTGATTGTGAGATGTATATAAATTGTACCAATAAAGAATTCAATTAAAAAAAAGAATGAAGTTTGATGTCTACTTCCCATAATATACAAAAATTAACTCAAAGTGAATGTGATACCTAAATATAAGAGCAAAAACTATAAAACTTTTGAGGAAAAATACTTATTTGGTAGTAAGTTCCTAGATATGCTACAAAAAGCATAAATAACAGAAGGAGAAAAATAATTTAATTTTTTTTTTGAGACAGGGTCTCACTTTGTAGTTTGGGCTGGCCCTGAGCTCACTATGTAACCAAGGCAAGCCTCAACTCAGCAATCCTCCTGTCTCTGCTCTCCGAGTGCTGGGATTACAGGCTTGAGCCACGATGCATGGCACTGTGATATGTGGTATTGATTGCTGGTGGGCGTGACTCACGCCCAGCATTGTATGTGGTTATCCAAGGATGGAACTCAGGACCTTGCGCTTGCAAGACAGGTGCCAGGACCACTGAGCTAAATCTCTGGCCCCCAAAAATGATTTGATTTTTGTACATTAAAAACTTCAGGACACAGGAGAAAACAAAAGAATGGGAAAAAATTTCCCATCAGACTGATAAAAATCTTACATGAAGAATATTTAAATAACTCAGCTCAATAATAAATAGCTTTTGTGTGTGTGTGTGTGTGTGTGTGTGATTCCAGGGATCATACTCAGCCCTTGTTCTTCCAAGATAGGTGGTATACCATTTGAGCTAAATCCATAGCCTCCAATAAATAGCTTTTGAACTGAGTAAAGGACTTGAATAGAACCCCTCCAAATATACAAAGGGCCAACAAGCACAGGACAAGATGTTAAATATCATTTACTGTTGGAACAATACAAATCAAAACCAAGATGAGATACTGCTTTATGGCTACAATAATAAAAGTAAAAACAATATTGGCAATGATGCAGTGAAATTGGACCTCACATATTACTGATAAGAATATAAAATGATGCAGTAAATTTGAAAAACTGTGCTTATTCCTTATGTGACTAAACAGAGTCACTGTATAATCCAACAGTTGTACTTCTAGGTCTATATGCAAGATATACGAAGACATATATCTACATGAAACTTGTAACAATCCATAAAAATGAAAATGTGGAAACAAATAAGATATCCATCAACTAATGAATAGATAAATAAAATGTGGCATATCCATATACTGGAATATTACCTGGCTATAAAAGAAGTGAAGTACTAATGCAACGTGAACTCTGAATAATAACTAAAAGAATCTTGTGGTGCAAGTGAGCAATTATTTCTACTTTACAGATGCAACTGCTGAGACTAAGAGCTTGCTTGGTTGTGGTGACAGGGAGCCTTGGTGCAGAATTCTATCTTTTCTCCAGCTTTTCTGGTCTTCTCTTCTGAGAGTCTTTTGGAGATGGCAGGAATATGAAACAAATCTGCTTTTGCTTGTTTTTCTGTTATTGTTACAGCCTCAGTGAATTTTAGTAGATGAGTCCTTTTTGGTAGTAAGCAGTAGGCTTTGAACAGCTTTGAGGTGAGAGAGGGAGAACTTTTTTCAATGACCGTCCTCCTGGTTTATAGTGGAAGCAGATGTCAGGCTGAGTTCCTCTGCAGCTGTGGTCATTCATTAATTGAAGAGATGAGCCAAAGCACTAGCTCAGACAACCTGCTCAAAAAACATGGTGGTGTTCCAGGCCTCTGTCTTTGGTGGTGCCCTTCCTCATGCGCAGGGAAGAGCCCTTGGAGGCAGATGTGGAGATATTCCAGATTCACCTTCCCATTCTAGTTCAGGCCACCTGAATCCTCTTGCCTAATGGCTATGTCAAGCTGTGGGCATCATCTCACCGAATTAAACTATAGGTCTACTTGGATTCTGGTACCCTTTTCAGATAAGGATGGGAAGACGTTCTTAAATATTCAACCAATCTATGTACTATGATACTTTTTACTTTTATCAAAAAATCTATTTCTAATCTTTTGAATCTCAGATGTACTTATATAAAGTGAAACATTTGAAGAATGGTATAAATATGTGAATACTGTGATATAGCAATTAAAACCATGAATCTAGTTAATGAATAGTCACTTTTAATATTTTCAAAATTCACTCTATGATTAACAAAACCTCAGGTGTTGTTTGAGATACAGAAAATAGAAGCATTCTGATACAGCACTGATCATGCTAGGAGTATGGGTTTCCCATGAAGACAGGTAGATTGTTCCTAAAGTAGAAGATACCTTCATGGGAAATAGGGAAAATGGACTGTGATCATGATGTGTATATAAAATGTGCCAATGAAATCAATTTAAAGAAAAAGGAAAAAAAATCGAAACAAAGCTTATGTATGGAGGGGATGAAGGGATGGCAGGAGAATGAGAAAAAATAAGAATCAAAATATATCATGTATATGTACAAACTGCCCATGAGGAATGTGATTATAATATATTCCTAAAATATACCGATACCTCAATTTATTTAAAAAAGAAAAACAAATTAAAAGAGACCATTTTCACATAAAAAAGCAGACAACTAGAGATAGGAAAAAAAGTGAGGAAGAATCAACAATCAGAACGACAGATTTCAGAATGGAAGTCTGAGAGATTCACAGATAGAACCCGAGAATGAGAACCAAAGTAGTTATACCTCGTCTAGTTGCTCATTTGTCTAATTCTGATATCATGCTTCTACTCTCTTTTACACTGGTGAAGAGAAGCAGGTTTTTCTCTCTCTTGAACTGCACCCAGGTGGATGTGAGGGATTGACAGAAGCCAATAGAAATATCTCCTGAGATAAATTTAAGCTTGTTTGTCCTTCTTGAGTCTGGCAGGGCCCTGCTGGTGATTAGAGCCACAGAAGGGCCAGAGAGGCTGATGCTGCTCAGCACTTGGTACAGATCTAGGCATCTCCTTCATGTCAGTAGGGTGATTCGCTGACTGGGCTGTGAGGTAGAGGTCCAGGCGCAGCTCTCCTGTCATCCCTATTTCTACTCCTGGCCTGTCTTGGCTCTGGCCCTGGAGTTATACCACATTAGACAAATTTCTGACCTTCCTGGACTTCAGATTTTACCTTTATAGCACATGAAATAGTATGGACTATTAATGTCATAAACATATAAAAACTCCAGCAAATAATTTTTCTCCTTTTAGCTAGCAGATTTTTTTTTTTTTAGACAAGAGCACCTTGTTAAAATGTTAACAGTTTTAGAGGAGGTGCATTAGTACAGTTTTTTTTCCAAATATCCACCAAAGCGCTCTAATGGAGGAAGGAAACAGACATTTGGACCCCTGAGATCTTGGCAAGGACTTAGAGACACTTGTCTGTAGCTCAAAATGTTGTTGCAATTTTAAATTTTATTCAGTCCATGGATTTTGTATTTTGTCCCAAGTTTTCATTTTACTCTAAATTTGTATTGTTCTAAAAAATGACATTTATCCTATTACTGACATTCCAAGATAATGTGTCATATTTGTCCTGTGGCTTCTTGTTTTCTGCCCTATGTCTTTATACTCTTAGGGTCTGTGCTCCTGTTTGGTCTTGGTGGTATTATCAGCTAATACATGGGAGAATGAAGCTACAAAGGAAATGGGACGGCCAATGGCTCTAGGCTTGTCTTGAACCTATTGGGCCTGATATTCCTACTTATTAATACTCTAAATCTCTGGCAGAAAACTCTGCTAATTTCTTTTCCAGACTGAGGCCAAAAGATATGAGAAGTAAGTTTGAGAACTAATTTAGGGAGTTTCTGATGTTCTCATCCTCCTGAGAATTTGACATTAGACATAAAATCTTCCTCATCATGTAAAGAATTGCTAAGGGAGTCCAGTGCATTTAAAGAGCATCTTCATTAAACTTAATCATCTGAGCTCATCTGAGAGAGTTGAAATTGGTATTTGAACCTAAAGTATCCTTGCTGGTAATATTTATAATTTTGGGGATCCTGAAGTTCTCAAAGATCTCTTATCCCAATATGCAAATGTCATTTTTGAGAATACCATGCAAAATGTAAAGGCATCACATAGTCTAGTGTGGACACTGAATTCAGGATCTGGCTATGGTGAAAAGATGCTAAGAGTTTAAACATTTCTTAGAAGAGGGTCTTTTTAGAGACATCTCTCAGCAGTCTCCCGTATGCCATGTAGATTGTCTCAATCATTGCTAACAGATGGATCTACAGCAAAAGACGATTTTGCAAGCCCAGGCAGAAAAAAACTCATGCTTTTCTAAAATATTTCCCCTGACTCATATTAAAACTAGCCAGGAGGATTGCTTCTTGGCCTTTTGGCTAAGATCAAGTGTAAAACTAGCCAGGAGAATAGACAGCAACATTTATTAGGGACAGTTCCCTGGAGGGGAAAATGAGATAAATATTCCTAAGGCATCTAGGGGCTTCTGAAAATGAACAGACTGTTGTCAGCTGAAACAACTGGTGGGGAACTGGCTTTAGTAAGCATAGTTCTACTAAGTGCATTCCTTTAAATTATACCCAAATTAAAGGGACTCTGGCCACTTTTAAAATCAGCATCACCAGAAGTAGGCACCTGAATAATAACCAAGATATTCTTATTTCTGTAGGTGGGAGTAACACAATAAAGGTATGACAATTTACTCAAGCTTCAGAAATGATCAGACTGACGATTGTTTATGTTTGGAGCCAGAGCAACCTGTAAGGATGCAAGGATAATGTTTCAGGGGCCTGAAAAGGGGAGTTTCCATTTCCTCTTTAAGCCTGTTCTCTTTAAGAAGGAAAGAAGGCTTGGGTATAGGGTAACAGGACAGCTACCCTGTTTAAAAAGATTGAGAACTGTGCCTACTATCATCTAATTTGAATTAAAAAGGGAACAGATTAGATGTGTGTGTGTGTGTGTGTTTGCGTGTGTGTGTGTGTGTGTGTGGTAGAGAGAGAGAGGGGACACACATGAGTGAGTGAATTTTGTGATGATGATCCTGTGTTCTACAAGGAGAAAACTTTGAGGATGTTGGTCCAGTTCAGACAAGCTTGAGCCTGATTGAGTCATAAACTGTGGAAACAGCATCTGGGGCTCATATTATTCAATGGACAAATTCAGATGACCATTAGGACAGAAAAGCTACATCTTAGGGAGGACAAACACACTACAACTGTCATTCTGTGAAATGTTGAGGTAGATGTTTATTTTCTACCTGATCTTAAAGAAATCAAATTGAATTTAAGGGCAAATCTTGAAGTAATTGGGTGTTTTATATATCCCTGATGTCAAATGGTACACCAAAATCAGGGAAAAGTGGTCATTGACACCGAGTTGGCCTTCAGAGTGATACCCTTTTTTTCTTGCATAGTTTTCTACTCTTCTGAGAATGTCCTATCTCTTAAAGGACTCAACACTCATTCTTATTTCTTCTCTCCTCTTCATCAATTTCTGCTTTAGCAGAAGATTTGATGTTAGTCATTTATATTTAATAGTGAATTTAAGCCAACACATTACTTCTCTCCAAAGTAATTTCCCTTAACGTCAAAAATGCGTGGCAGTTGAACTCATGCTGTACCTGGCTTTGACCTGACTCCTATGTTCGCTATAGCATGAAAACTTTGGGGGCATTGATACAGGCTTCAGTGCTGTGTAACACACAGATTTGGTAGTAGAAGGCATTTTGACCATACTTTGATCAGACAAAACTGTAAATTATTTTGGAGAAGAAACAAATGTGTATAAACAAATCAGATATATACCCTTTAAACAAATTGAATTTAATGGCAAAAGAAGGAGAATAAGGAGCAAGAAGAAAGAAGAAAAGTGGAAAAAAATTAAAATGAGGGAAGAGTATAGGAAGTAGAGAAACTAGATTTAACCCACTAGGGAAATAAGAACAAAGAACTGATGTGACAATATGGAGACAAGGTATATGCAAAGATCAGAGCTTGCTGATTCAAGCAGGTGCTGGGGAACCAACCTCATAGCTTTTCATAGTCTCCTCCAGTTCCTCCTCCTCCTCTTTTTATTCCTCTTTCTCCCCTCTTCCTTCCTCTTCTTTACAAATCTTTACCTCAACAAAACACTTCAGAAGCAACTACCATTTTTCTAATTTTCTTCTATTTTTAACCAAAACTTTTTTTGTTTAAATCATGCATACACTAAAGAACAACATGCACACATGCAGTCATTTTAGGATATTTCTGTGACTTATCAACCTTATTTTCTTTTTTCTCATTGTTTTTTTTTTTTTTTTTTTTTTTGAGATAGGGTTTTGCTTTGTAGTTCAGGCTGCTCTGAGCTCACTATGTAGCCCAGGCAAACTTCAAACTCAGCAATCCTCCTGCCTCTGCCTCCTGAGTTCTGGGATTACAGGCGTGAGCCACCATGCCCGACACTGTGGTATGTGGTACTGAGTGCTGGTGGGTGTGAGTCACCACACTGGTATTGTTGTATGTGGTTACCAGGGATCAAACCAGGGACCTTGTGCTTGCTAGGCAAGTGCCAGAACCACTGAGCTAAATCTCTGGCCCTCTGTTTTTACCTAGACTTTTTGCTTGTATTTGAAGATTTGAAAAGTCAGTTTAGTGTATTATTACCTTTAAAAATATACATTAAAAAATAGAACAAAGAATATCCTGAGGAGCTGTTTAGGTATGTACAAAGCCCAGAAGTTGTTCCAATTTTTACTTACAGAATTTAAAAGTTTGCTTTAGAACAGATATGAATCTAGGAGGAAAAAAAGAAGAAAAGAACATCATCAAAGCAAAGAAAAAGAAGTCTGAAGATTCAAAAATAATGCATTAGCTTAAAAAAATTAATCCAAAAATCCTCTGCATTATAGCAAATTTATACAGGGTGTTCTGAAAATAACCCATGAGCTTACAAATATTTTTCAAAAAATCAGTTATTTTCACAGTTATAATGTCAAACCTGTGATATGTTGGTGACTGGTAGATGTGTAGCTTGGGTAAACTTGGTACTTGACTTACAGGATGTAGATACTTTAGATTATGATGACAACTGATCCTGACAATACATGTCATGGGTTTTAATCAAGTTGTTCCATGAATGACTTAATTTTTGTTCTGTCATCTTTTTAAGGACAGGAACAATTGGGGTGCCTCCCAGAACGATGTGGGTCCCAGGCTCTAACTAGCTCTATGCTCTCTGACTACAGTCGTTGCACACTAGACTGCACTCAGGTTTCAAACATGTCATTAACCTTTGTGGCAGAATGTGGACTAAAAACTGTATAGCAACAATCACCATTTGTTGTTGGTTTCATTTATGGCAAGCAGAGCACCTGGTGCTTTATATTCATTCTTCATTATCCTTAAACCTCACAAACCAACCACCGTCTTTAGCCATACTTCCAGTCTGCTGAAGAGAAAGTCTTTCTGTGCAGGCTTCAGATTCAGCATCTTCCTTGTGAACAGAGCATTTCCCTGTGTTGGTGATGGTGTTTACTCATGTTCAAGCCAGGAGCAGTGGGGCAGATGGGGTGGGAACAGCGCACAGATGCCTTGGAGCTTGATGTAAGGTCCTACAAGGCGGAAAGGGGCATAGCTGTGTCACACGTCTCAGTCTCCAAACAGTGCAACTCCTGCAGCTGATAGCACTGGGCAGTTTCTGTTTCAGAGATGAGCACCCCTGTCTCACATGTGAGCTTTCTATCTGGAAAACAAGTGGAAAGCATGAAACATATATTGTTTTTTTAGATTAGGAATGAATTGTGTATTACAATATAAAACTATTGGATGTGTCTTTTAATTTTGATCCAATCGACTGTGCCTCTTAACAGAAATTGTAAGTTGATTAGTATATTTATTTGAGTACAAAAGTAATACACAATGTGATATTGGGCCACAAAAGTATAACTTTAAATAATTTCCAAGGAGAGATTGGGAGGGATCCAAAAGCATGAAGATCATGTGGACCCTGAAACCTTTCTGTGGGAAGCAGGTCATAAAGGAACTCTGACCTACCTTGCCTAAAAGAAGGTCATATGACTCTCATTCCAGAGAGTCCTCCCTCACACTCAGAGGGAAGGAATTCTGCACAGAAAGGCCCAGAAGAATCTGAATGCACACTGTGTTAGGTCCCCCTCCCCCACTTTCTTACCATTAGATCACAGTCTTCTTGTCCATCATGTTTCTCCACAACTGTCTACCTCTTTCATGAGACAGAATAAAGACACAGTTTTCCCAGGGTTTTTCGGTCTTTATTTTCAGAGACTCACAGAAGTCTTGTAGCCTTCTCCAGAGTGGTAAACAAAATGAATAATCTGGACTCACAAGTATGTCATATTCCAGGCCATGATGTATTGATATAGATACATATGTACTGGGTGCATATAATTGGCTTCTTTAAATCAAGAAACCTATATGCAATTTTTTCCTCTTACAAAAATATACTGGTCACCCAGTTTTCACACTGCAAATTTATTAACCAATTATAATAAAATTATTTCTGAGGTCCACTCATATCTAGAGAAGTGACTTTCTCCTGAAAGTTTGCCTTTTTGTCCTCTAAGTGTCTTATTCAGTTAATTGTGAGAACTCTTTGTCTTTCACTGAGGAAATTTAAACACAGATTTATTGTCGTGGGAGAAAAGACTTTCTCTAAATTCTCTTCAAGAGGGAGATGGTCCTCTGGGGATGGTACTATTTTCTTTTGAGAGTATTTCCTGATAAAGGGAATTTATTTTCCACAAAAAACCTCAAAATTTGTTAAAAATTGCTTTTGCAATCTGTTTCATATGTCAAATATCAATGTGAATTTTAAGAATCTTCTTGTATCATAATTTATGGGCCAACAAATGCTATAGATCAAGTGCTGAGCCATGGGTTTTCACACCTTGGGAATGGAATGTTTTCACCTATTTGAGTGAATTAGTATGAATTTTTGAAAGGTAACAACAAAAGAGAAATTTTAAAATTAAAAAAACTAAAGCAGCTAATGAAAGTTTATATGACTTTATATTTTGTCTTGGAAAATAAAATTTGTATCAAGGGTTACCATTATTTTGGTTGAGATGACCAAACAAGCAACCTTAGGGGCATAAGCTGTCTAGCATATTTTTTTCTGCACACAAAAGTAAACACTGCTTCCCTGAGAATCCAAATGAAGGTCAGGTCTGAGGCACAACCCCAAAGGGCATGTTATCCTAAGCAGCCCTTCCTGGTGTTGTCCTTTTTCAGTTTGCAGTCTCAGCTGGCCTTGGAAATGACAGTGGCTTGATCCTTAGAGCTTCCTGTTTTTCTCCCAGCTTTTTATTTTGAAAACTTTGCATGTACAGAAATATTTAAAGAACTAATACAGTCCCGATTCTTTTTTTTTTCCAGACTCAATGATTGTTTAAACTTTTTCCCAGTTCCGCTGCCCTGCCCAGCCCCAGTCCCTACATATCCCAGTCCCACAATCTGTCTCATCTGAATGCTCTTCTTCCGCAGATCCAGGCTAAGTATTTTTGGCAAGATTGCAACACAACAGAGGTTAAAAAAAAAAAAAAGCTTTTAGAGTAAATGGCAAGATGGGAAATTTCCTTGGCCTGTGAGAGTGAAGAACTTTGGTAGAGTCATCTCCCAGGTCAGGTGAAGGAGATAGCAACTGGCATGTGTTTGGGCCTGGCTGACACAGTTAGGGACCTAAGGAGACAGGGGGAGCTGCAGGACAGGTGGCTCCTCTTTGCATTTAAATGCAAGCAGACACTTAAATATTTAATAAGAGTCTCGAGTCTAATACATATTTATCAACATTTCTTGGAACTTGACCTTTCCTACATTTACAGGGAAGAATCTATGCTGCTGTCCTTAATATATCCACTCACTATGCTGTCCCTATTAAATTACTTCTATGTTGACCTCCCAAAAGTCTACCATCTAGGTATATGTCCTATGCATAGATCTCATATCTCTCTATATATCTGCTCTATTTACCCATCTATATCTCCCAGGACACTACCACTGAGCTATAGTCCCGGCCTTTTTACTGTTTTATTTTGAGACAGGGTCTTTCCAAGATGCTCATGCTAGCCTTAAGGTTGTGATCTTTCTGCCTCAGCCTTCTGGGTTGCTGAGATTACAGGTATTTATTCTCACTACTGGCTGTGGATATTTTTGATAGTCATTTATACCAGGTGTGACAAAGAAGATATGTGGATTAGCCAAAGGCACAGAATAATTTGGCCCACGTGTAAGGCAGCTCAACACCATTTTATTTTTCGTTTAAAAACCACAATTCTCAGGGCCGAGGATTTAGCTCAATGGTTCTGGCACCTACCTCACAAACGCAAGGTCCTGAGTTCGATCCAGGTAACCATATAGAATGCTGGGCGTGGTGACTCTCGCCCACCAGCAATCAATACCACATACCACAGTGCCGGGCATGGTGGTTCACACCTGTAATCCCAGCAACAGGAGGCAGAGACAGGAGAATTGCTGAGTTTGAGGCTTGCCTGGGCTACATAGTGAGCTCAGAGCCAGCCTGAACTACAAAGCAAGACCCTGTCTCAAACAAAACAAAATAAAACAAAAAACAAAACAAAACAAAACACCACAATTCTCTAAGGAGGAGGGGGCAGAGGAATGTTTGAAACAGCAGAGTGCAGAAGTATCTGAGACTTGGCTCTACAGAGACCATGATGGACATCCTACTACAGGAAATGAAACCGAGAAGAGAATGGGACTGACTGCCTGATCCTGGGGTCTCCCTTGAATTGGCACATGACCCTGTTCTTATTAAAATATAGAAAAAAAGGCAGAAAATGATGAACTTCATAATACTTTTCAGAATTATCTACTTTTTTTTTCACTGAACTTCTGTGTCGTGGGCCATAATACCTCTGTGGAAAAGATGTCAGAAAGTTAATTTTAAAAGTTCTGTTGGCTTCCCATGGGTTCCACATCCAAAGACTCAATCAACTGCTTATGGAACACATTCAGAAAGGAAGTGCATTCACCTGAACATGTACAGGTGTGCTAAAACAAGAGGCCTTGTTACTATTTACATAGCATTTACATTACATGAGATATTATAAGTAATCTAGAGATGAGTTAAAGTGTGAGAAAGGATGTTTATAGGTAAACACCATGTCTTTTTACTTAAAGCGCTAGAGCATTTATGGGATGTTACCAGGAATGACTATATTGGCCAAATATTCTGGACAGTGATAACGGATAGCACCAAAGTACAGGGATGAGTGGGGTCCTAGGCTCACTGTCAAGATCCAGTCAGATCATGAGACATAGTAGTAGCTAGTGAGCTTTTCCCATGTAGTGTTTCTAAGAACCTGAGTCTCCTTCCTTTTGACAGGTAGCAGAGACTTCAGGAAGCACAGCAATGCAATACTGTGCTCACTGCAGAGTCTTAGTCTCATAACTTTCTGTTGTTAGTGGCTTTTTGAAAGTCAGGTCAAAGTTCACAGAACAAGTGGCACAGTGGCCGTGAATTAATTACTGATATGATTTCCAACCCCATCTTCCTTTAGCGCCCACTGGCAGGTGGCTCATGCTTAAATGCTAAGGAAGCTCAGCTTCCAGATGCCCTGCGAGGAGTTGGCAAGATGTGAAATGAGCTGCCCACCCCAATAGCACCCTTATCAGTAGCTGTGATAAAGAAACACCTGTCCCCACAAAAAAGTCAAGGGCAGAGGTCATCTGGCATTCCCAGGGAACTCTCCAGCAGGGAGCCTTCTAATTGGCTGGTATTGATCGGTAAATTGTATCCCTGCTGTGATTAATTCCAGCTCCCCTAAACCCCTGCAGGAGGAGCATGATAGGTCAAGGTTTGGGGCCTCCAAGCATCTTTTACAAATGGACCTCAGGTCTTTCACGGTGAAGGGTCACCCTCACCTGCCAGTGAAGGATTGTAGCTTGTTAACTCTCTCCTGGCTGCTAGTGCTAACCCAGCAAGCTGCTTTCCCTTAGTTTCTTGCTCCCTAATAGTAGCTTAATGGGATGCTAATGTGAGGAACAGCTGTATTCTATGGCTTGTGCAATTTATGATGGATTTATGACCACTCTGAGTTCCCTTGATGTTCACTACATCTTTTCCTCATCCATCCCTGGTACTGGCCTTAGCAAATGGTTTCATAATTAATTAATTTTTTCCTGAAGGAGGTTAAATTATTTTGGCCCTGCTGCTTTTCTTCCATATTTAATCCCCAATGGACACTTCCTCTCAGTGGGCCTACCACAGATGAAACATGCTAACTCACAGCTGTCCTCTCCTCCCCACTTCTCCTGCCAACTAAATTCTACTCATCTTTCTAGATTAGTGGTCCCTGACATGTTTACTGGAGCTACTTGGAACAGTGGTTGAAGTGCTAATGCCTGGGTACCATTTTAGTTTACTTGGTTTGGGAACACTGGCTCACTACTGGAAAATTCATGCTATCAAGACTAATAATCAGGGTAGAATCTAGATTATCCCAAATGCCACCTTCTGCATGATATTTTTCCATGTCTCCTGATGGACATCATGACTCACTCTTAGAATCTACAGAATACTTCGTGTGTGTCCTTGGAACCCATATGGTACTTTATATGATATTTCCATTGACAGCCACATCATAATTTACCTGTTTACAAACCAGCATTCCTGCCATTGTCAGACTGTGGGCAGGGACAGCAGCAGCTAAGGTACCTTTTTGCCTCTGCAGTGCCTTGCACCTACCAGGAGCTTGATAAATACTTTGTGACCCAAATTGTACTGGAAACCTCACTTCTCAGGACACATACTCTCAGCCTGCAACTGCCACATATATCTTAGGCAACACAATTCTTTTTCAGGGCTCCAAGATAGACTTTGCTGCCAGTGTGTCCCTGATGCCTTCTCCTGTCACTTCTCACCAGGGTGACCACATATCCTGGTTTGCTAGGGCCAGTTGCTGCTCATACCTTTTATCTTGGTGTAATTATGAATAGCGTACACTTCTCTCAAAGGAGCCCCAATTTCAATGACAAATTACATGGCTCTTCTGCTAGCCTTCCTCCTCTGGTCTCTTTTCTGAAGCAGCCCTCAAACCTTGCTGTGGTAAGTTCTGTATGAATACAGTAGATATCTAAATGTCATACACAAGCAATAGTAAAAACATGCAAACATAATCTCCAGCATTAGAAGTCACTGTCATGGTTTTATTTGCAGGAGGATGGCTTGAGATGGAGCACATGGGAAGGCCTGCTGAAAATATTCTGTTCATTCATCTGAGTGAGTTATACAGATATGTTCATGTTGTGAATGAGGTTTATCACACTGTAATATTCATCCCCTTTGCATATATGAAAAGCTTTTTAAAACAGAGGGCAATATCAGCATCAAAAATTATCAGTACAGAAGTACAAAAGTCAATACTTAGCCTTATTAATGAGTGTAATCTTTCAATTGGTTATTTCTTGTCAACACTTGTGAAGTGCTATAATCTACAGAGCACCCAAAAAAATCTGGTGTTTATCATCTTGGAGGTATGTTTCTTTTTTTTTTTGAGACAGGGTCTTGCTTTATAGTTCAGGCTGGCCCTCAGCTCACTATATAGCCCAGGCAAGCCTGGAACTCAGCAATCCTTCTGCCTCTGCCTCCCAAGTGTTGGGATTACAGGCGTGAGCCACCATGCCCAGCACTGTGGTATGTGGTATTGATGGCTGGCGGGCATGAGTCACCACACCCAGCATTGTATGTGGTCACGGGGATCAAACTCAGGGCCTTGCGCTTGTGAGGCAGGCTGCTGGAACCACTGAGCTAAATCTCTGGCCCTTGGAGGTATGCTTTTGTTTTATTAATTAAATGTATGTTGCCAGTCACAAATACAGTGTAGCCTTATTTATTATATAATTCTTCCACTGATTCTGTGGGCTTGGTAGATTGTTTTCCATATTGCTGACTAGAAAGCTGTCATACATACAGCTGTGCAAAGTGGGCCGAGCTTACATATGGCTTGAGCTTAATCATAGTAGATTGAGAAATCACTGGTGCTTTTGGCTGACAGAATCAGATTAGATAGATAGGCAATCTTATTGATTGGATAAAAATCAACTCGGAGAGCTTAAAATAAATCAAAATTAAACTACAACTAGAAAACAGTCAATTTTGTGGCTTTAAAAAGAAATGATCAGAATGTCAATAGCTGGGTTGAGATTAAGGGCAAATAGATTTTGAATTTCCAGAAAACATTATCTAATTCCAGGTACAATGAAGGACTCAATCCTGGGCTGAGCGAATTAGCTGAGTGTTTGTTGTGAATTCTGCTGTGTGTTAGCACAGTTCCCTAAGTCCAGAGCACAAGTTGACCTGGATGGAGTCAATCCCAGAAAGCCCTCAATGACTTCCTCAGACCCTCCCATCTTCCCTTATATACACTTCCCTTATATACACTTATATATAACTGAGTGAAATGTTTCCTTCTTCATGGTGTAGATAACCTGTGCGAATAAAATGAGTTGTTTTTCATTGCTACATAATAAATTAATCTTATAGTGAAATAAATACTATCATACATAACAATGGATGAAAAATCAGCTGTAAACAGACAAAGTTGGGCCCAAACAGAAACCATTCAGAGTAGCTAAAGTCAGAGAGCTATCTATTCAAACAAAAATAGAGAGATACTGTCTTAGAGCCCGCATGTACTGTACTGAAATAAGTTTCAGGCACTCATGCTGTGTTAACTGCTGGTGAAATGTCACTGAGCTTAAAATAAACTAAGTTTGTAGTCCTGGAGAACACTCTACAAGATCAAGTAATATTAGGCCACCATCCACCAGCATATGAAGAAATAACTCACAGAAATGTACCAATGTGTCAAGATTTTTCGTAGGAAGCAGTATGAAAACTAGCTGGATGGTGTCAGGTTCATTTTAAAAGCTCATTTGCTTGTCTTAGCCACTGTCCTTTCACCTTTACATGTCATATATCCTGGTCTCTTGTCGATGTGGTTGTCAAAATACTGACTTAATAGTGCCATCAACAGAGATGTGTTAAATACAAAGATGGCAAAGTTCCCTGCCAAAAGGGAAATGCAGAGAATGGCAGTCCACTGAAGTCATGTGGTATCAGGTGACAACCAGATTGTGTCATTTGATGACCCATTTCCCTGAGGTACTCAATGAACTTTATATGGTCTTTTTAAAATTCTGACATTCTAAAAAAAATAAATAAATAAAATGCCAAAACAGTAAAGGATGAGGAAAGACATTTCTATTCTACACAAAGCGAAAGTTGGACTCAAAAAACCTGAATGAATTGCTAGAGATCACTTTTACTTTTTGAGATTTTCTGGTTTCCTTAAATAGCCACCAATCTGAATCTGCTTCTCTCTCTCTCTCTCTCTCTCTCTCTCTCTCTCTCTCTCTCTCTCTCACACACACACACACACACACACACACACACACATTCAGCTCCATAGCTCCATTGTTCTCTGTGTTAGGGAGTTAGAACGAGCAGATTTCTAGTGTGGAAGAAGAGGAGAAGGGTGTATGTCCACAACTTCTTGTATCATGAAATGATCACACAGAATTCTGTCCATTACTCTCAACTATTTAGGGATCTTCTTTTCTACCCGCTGAGATTTCATATCTACAAAAATCCAGCTAACACTCATAGATCACATTGTTATTATGTTAGATTCTCATAAGCAGCATCCAGACCATTCACATATGCAGTTCGCGGTAGGGTTGGACCTCTGAGGAGAAAGAATCTGGTATCCCTGCTGATCTACTAGGAGGCGGAGCTCAGGTGGCGTTGTGAGTGATGGAGGCCAGCTACAAGCAAAGCAGACGATGCCTTGCTCTTTTGCCCACTGATCACCTTCTGCTGAGTGATCTGTTTCCTAATGGGCTAGGGGTAGGCACTAATCTGTGGCCCCAGGGTTGGGACCCCAGAGCAAGGGTTTCAGTTTCACTTTGGGGACTGAAATGTCTTAGTGATGATGGACAATTTGCCTGGGCTCTATAAGCATAGCAGAGTTGGGGCAGAGGAGTAATAAGAAGCACATTGTAACTCTTCTGGTGCTGAGTAGGCTCAGTGAGGGCCCTCACAGGCATTAGCTCAGTATCATGGTACTGCATTGCCTATTTATTTTTCCAGGGTTTCTATAACTTGATTTAAATGTTTATCTTTTTAAGAAATGTATCCTTTTGTTTATTTGTTTTAAGCAGGACTATATGGTATAAGATGCAAGCCTAAATGTTTTTTCTCTAAATATTTAGGATCGTTAGAAAGAAAATTCATTCACTGTTGTTCTGTGAGAACAATGGAATACCCGTGTAAAGGTGTAGAGGTTGGAAGTCAGAAAATCTAGATTTGGGTCTCAGTTTATTTTTATGATGTTGGGCAACTCAATGAATTTCTGAGTATCATTTTCTTCATAGAAAAGAATGGATATGGTAATACTAATTGTTTCATAGCATGGTTCTTAAGCCTACAAGGTAACATAGATGAAAAGCTTTGTAAATTTTGCACATATTTAAAATGTGGCACATGTGCATAACAAAGTCTATATCTAGACATTTGTTTCTCTTTGTTTATATTTTTATAACTACATTAAACTCACAGTTTCAGTTTTAACAATAAGCTCTGATTTCTGTTAAATCTTTCTGATCCCTAAGAATATACATAGGTACACACACACACACACACACACACACACACACACACACATGTTAGAAAGCTGCTAGCAACCAATGACCATGCCACACACCAGGCAACCCGACAAGAGATTTTATTTAAGGGGGTAAAGTGGCTCCTGCACCTGAGAGGGACAGAAGTCTGAAACAAAGGAAGGGACAGTTTTATATAGATTTGGGTTCGGGGGATCTACATAAGGGCCAGGGTGAGGTGACTTTTAACCTATCAGAGGTCACATTGCCTTCTAAGGTTTTTCCTTGTGGAAGCTCAGTTTCAATTTCCTCTTGCTGATGTGGATTTTTGGACAGAGAAACTTACGACTATGGGGTTGAGCTGCAGGGAGGTAAAGAAGCCGGAAGGACTATAAAATGGAGGGTTATAACCCTATCAATATATATAGTTATATATATATATATACACACACACACATACATATATATGTATATATATTATATAAGTACCATACTCAGTGATTGGTCAGTGCTGAGTCTAATGACTACTAAGGATTTTTGGATTATTTTAATAAGTTTGAGAAGACTTTCCACATTTATTTTGAATTTTTAATAAGTGTGCAACTCATCTTACATATTAAAATTATATCTATCCATGAAGATGAAAAAATTTTAAAATATCTTTCTCATTGAGTTTGTAGGTATTTTGAATTTGTTGCGATTTAATAGCTTCTCTATTAAGTTGTACTATCTCTCTGAGTATAGCCATGATATGAGTACTACTACTTTTCAAGTATTTAACTTATTTCAAGTCACCTATGACCCTTTATTAATAAAGATATCTCTCAACTCATTGTTTTAGTTTTTATAATATACATTATATGATACTCAGGTACTTAGCACCTCACCTGACAAAATATGTTCTTTTCATTTCACAACTACTGCATTAGTGGTAGAATCTGATGGTGATAGTAAAATACATTCTGCTTTTTTATTTTTTTATTTCTGCTTTTGAATGTTTGGTTTCCCATTAAGTGTGATCTTTACTTTAAGCAAAGAACAACTTTGTCCCATTAAAGGGGCATACTTTTATATCTACTGACATGTTTATAATTTTAAAAAGGTATTATCTTTATCAGGTATGGTAGCTACAAAATTATCACACAGGTTAATTATTGCTGAATCTGTGGATACTCAGTGGATTATATTCTCCTTGGAGATCTCTCAGGGTCAGTTGACTGGGTTTACTGACACTGATGTGTGGCACTGTGATTTTATGAGTCTGAACCAAACTTAATTCATCAGAAAGTGGACCAATGTATAAGCAAGCTGTGAGGAAATAAGAGTCCTCCATCTTTCTGTCCATGGGCACATTCTCCTATATTGGTGGCTCTCAGCAATCCTTCAAGGCAGTGACTGTTGGTATCATGGTTGTTAACATTATGAGGAAAAGACATGGGAAGAGGCCGCACAGATGTGAGAGTAATAACCAGTGCCTGCTCAGGAAATGGGAAATTAGAAAGTTGTCAAAGGAGGTGTTTCTGTGCCTTCCACTCCCTCAGACCCCACTCTGCTGGCTCCCACTTGAAGTTTGTTATGTGTTTGGAATGAGGACTGAGAATGAAATTGCAAAGTCCTGGGATTTGCATTTTTAAAATGTCAAGCCCCAAAATATCCTCTAAAATATAGATAAATGAACTAGTAACACGAGTGTCTATTCCAGGTTCTTGCTGCCACTCTGGCCACATGTATTGCCTTTCAACACAGTATTAAAAAAAAAAAAAAAAGAGCAGTGCTTTCCTCTTCCCCTGCAGCTCAGAATAGCCCTGTTTCCTTTCCTATAAACAAGTCATATCTCTGGGAATTTCTAACGCTGAATGTTGTCTGCTCAGAAGCTGTGACTCACCCAGTTTCCTGGCAGTCTTCACAAATTAAGAACACCTCTTGAGGAAAGAATCCCAGACAGGAGCAGTCACAGAAGGCCTCAGAGTTCTTCATTTCCAACACAGAAGCTGAAAAACAAAGGAAAATACCAGCAATCATCTCTGGCCCTGTAGCCCCCCTTCCTGGCTCAGCTCTAACTTGTGGCTGCCAGGGCAGGAAGGGGAGGCCCATTTGGAGACTTGACCAGGCCTGTCTTTCCAGGCCTTCAGTCACTCACCTGCCCCTGCATCTGGGAATTTACCAAGCTTCACTTCCTCTTGATTCTGGGGCTAAAGGTTCTCTGAGGCGGGACTCCCCAGGGGAATTACCAGGAGGTCACATGCAGGAGATGTGGAACTTCTAGCTGCTTTCAGCAGTGACTCTATGTCAAAAAAGTCTTCTTGTCTGCAAATTCTCTTCCCCATAATTCCCCTTATCCTCTACTCACTGGCTTTGTCTCCTTAATCTCCCTTTTCAGAGCTGCTTCACTTTTCTCATATGGGTTTATGTGGCATGTGTGATGGAAAAATGGAAAAGCCCTGAGTGAGTGTGGGGTGTTGCTTTAGTTATACCAATTTCTTGTCTTAACACTAATGAAGGCAAAGTCTTGATCTTTGTACGACTCTGTGAATGAACTGTAGTTTAATACCTCTGATCTGTACATAAGCAGATGTCAGAGTTCCTGCAGTCAAACGGAAATCTGCAGTGTTCACAATGATGCGTTGCTGGGGACAATAGGGCTTAACATGTGCAGTGGATGACACATGTGACCAGCATGGCAGTAAATACTTCACATGCATGTTCTCAATCATCACACTGTGATAGTTTTCAGCATTTCACACATAAGGAAATGAGACTGGAGAAGTCAGTTGTTGAAGATTAAAAATAAAATCTCATGGCAAAGCTGAGTCATAGATCTCTATCGGCTTATAATCCAGTCTGGTTCTTGGCATGTTGGAAAGCTGTCCAAGGCCAGTAAGATGAGATGGGAAAGGAGAGAAAGCTGGGAGTGAGGGTGGGGTGGTAAGGAAAACATGTGTTTACTGTACTTGCGTGATTTACTGATTTCAACTTTCCCTCAAGTCTCTGGGGTAACCAACTTTTCTAGATTTGTCTGAGACCTTGAATATAGCATTGAAAAATATTAGATCTCAGGAAATTCCTCAGTGTTAGGCAAACCTGGAAAGTTGGTCATTTGACTGATAACCGTCTGCTACAGGTCACTGGATTGTTAGAAGCTAAAGCCAATCCAGCTGTACTCTAAAGAATCTGGGTTTTGTTTGGTTACACAGTCAAAACTCCTTGTCATGGGATTGCTGTGCATCTTGTACTTTCTGTCTTATATGTTTTGCAGAGCACGTGCCATTTGGGTCATATAAATATCATGTAAAAGGCTGGGTATAGTGGCACATACCTGTGATCTCACCACTTTGGAGGCTGAGATAGAAGGACTGATACGAGTTCAAGGCCTCTCTGGGCTGTTAAGGAGTTTAAGTTCAACCTGAATGGAATAGTGAGATGCTGTCTCAGTGCCCCCTCTCCCAAATCCCATATAGTGTTGTCTTGATTTATAAAGAATATGTGTCAACATGGGTGCAAATAATATGATTGTAGGTAAAACCTAATCCATAAACAGTAAAGTTTTTATTTAAAATTTAAGGTATTTTGCATATGAATGTGTAACTTCTCTGGACATTATATTATATATTTCAATTAGTTTCTGTATTCCTGAGCCCAGAAATATTCACTTTTTATAACTATGCGCCTGAAAGTTTCTATAAAGAATTTTTTTTTTTTTTTTTTTTTTTGCTTTTTTGGAGACAGGGTCTCGCTTTGTAGTTCAGGCTGGCCCTGAGCTCACTATGGTGCCCAGGCAAGCTGCCACAAACTCAGCAATCCTCCTGTCTCTACCTCCCGAGTGCTGGGATGACAGGTGTGAGCCACCACGTCCAGCATTGTGGTATGCGGTGTTGATTGTTGGTAGGCGTGTCTCCACGCCCAGCATTATATGTGGTTACCGGGGATCGAACTCAGGTCCTTGCGCTTGTGAGGCAGGTGCCAGAACCACTGAGCTAACCCTCCGGCCCTATAAAGAAATTTTTATTAATAATATTTTCAGTGCCATAGGGAAATGATTTCTTTTATAAAGCCTTTGTAGACTCTCATCTGGTTTATTTTGCAGATACTGGTTTCAGTTACATGTACACAAGGTGAAAGTGGAAAATACCTGTGCTGAAGCACTTGAGAAAAAAAATTAAAGAATAATACTAGACTGGTGGATTTAGTTCTGCCTTGGTATAGACTTAATATTTAAACAATTTCCTCTTTTCTCTGGAAATAGAAAGAACCAACTTCCTTTCTCCTCCATAACTGTTTCTTTTGTCCCAATCTAAAAATTTCTCTACTCAGACACCTGCTTCCTCTTAAGCTTACAGCAGTTATTTTAGTGTTTCATCTTTCTGATTAGATATGTCTGGATTTCATTTTTTCTAGCACCTTCTGAAAAGAGTAGGGCACCAGACACTCCCTGTAGTACAACAAAACTTGGTTTCCAGTGGCATCAGTCAGAAGAAAAGGGTTGGAGCAGTCTCTTCCTTTCTCCCACTTTGTCACAGGCAAAGTAGAAACTTTGGAACATTGTTGTGTTAATAATCACTTCCTGGGACTGAGAGTCTTCTGGCCATTCACAAGGGTCTTTTTTTGCATTCTTTTCCCAAAATATCTTATATTTGTTTTAAAGTTCCCTTCCATTTAAATTAGGTGGATTCAGATCTGGGAAGATCATCTTTATTATTCATCTTTCCTGCAGATAAGAGAAAAAGCTGACATTTTTATGGATTTCTGTTGCTTTTGTAATAAAGGATGTGATTCTAGGAAAACGATGCTTTAAGGGATAACATCTCTGAGAAGGTGCTACCTGGGCAGAATTGTGCCTTGTGGTGAGGACGCCTCCACACTGAGCATTTCTAGGAGGCTACAGATGGTCAGAGACGTGCCCCTGCTGAGTCTCCCACCCAAGTGCTTATGAGTTGCTAAATGTGCTTTGTAGATGTCCATAGTTCTGAAGGATGAAGAGAGGTGCACTTTTCTTCTCCACTATGTGCATCTGGGGGGGTCCTTTCCAATGGACAGAGAAGTGCTGAAATATGCTGAAGAACTTGGCACAGTTCTTTGAGAACCGGAAATACTCTTATGGGGAACAGTTTCCTCTGTGCCTTCTTAAACACTCTTTAAGCTTCTTGAGGGAACAGGAAATAATGACTCTCAGTGTTTCCTGGGGTGTTGGAGAAGGAAGGAGTCTTAATGGTATGATAATTCAGTTTTCTCATTTTTAGGGAAGTAGAAATAGAGGCCCCAAGTGAAAGGGAAACTTCCATGGACCCCACTGTGAGTTTATGTGAATGGCTGAAGCCCAAATGGTTTCCTTTTCTGCACCCTATAATTACCTGAAACAACCTAATATAAAGGGTTTCAAGCTCTGGGAAACCCATTCCTCAAGCCCCACCCCTTCTTGTGCTCGGGGGTCAGTGCTAACTGGGGCTTGTTTTGGAAGGGCCCTCATGTGGCTGGTTTGCCCTGCTGCGTCTCAGACCTCCGGGGACCATTCCTCATGGCTCTTGCTGAAAAGGAAGGCCCAGATTCATCTCTGTTCAGGCTTGTATCACCATATGTGTGTGTATCTCTCTGTACCTTTCATGTAGCTTTGTCACATGTATGGGAGTTTGCCTGAGCTACAACCTCCCCTGCTCCTCAGCTATGGCAGAGAAAGAGACATCCACTTGGGACTTCTTACAAACTCGAGGTCTCATCCTTTTAAAGATGATAAATGCCGCTGTAGGAAACATTAAGCATTAAAATCACGGTTACACTAGCCATTTACTGTGCTTTTCACTGATTCTTGCTAGCATTTTGAACCAATGAATAAGTGAATACAGCATTTTAACTGGCCCCTTGCGAAAGTGATAGTGCAGGGTACTCATGCTTGTTGGGAAAGTGCACTGAGATCTTGAGATAAAAGGTTTTATATGAAGGAAAGGTTATTGCTATTATTTTGAACCTTCAGAGTGGTTTCCTTTTTGCATATTTATGATATTAATATAATCTTAATAGAAGGCTTAATGTGCAAGTTGCTAAGCACATTGCCCAGTGGAAAAAATAAATTATACAACTACTGCAATGATAAGCCAGTTTTCTGCTACATTTAATTATCTCTTTCTTAAATGGAGGGACTTGAAGAAATCTTAAAGGTAAGCATGCAAAGTTTCAAGAATAAAATAGTTTAATTTTAAGATTTACATTCAAGTGAAGACTGAATAATATTGACCTTTAAAAAAAATGAGGCGAGATGAAAAATTTTCCTAATTTTGTGATATCTGCTACTGTCAGAGAAATCGGATGTTGAAAAGCTCATGACCGAAAACTCTAGGAGACGTATTCTTACAAACAGTGTGTAAAGAGGCAGAGGACTTGGGGGTCTTCAGTGAAAGAAGTTTATCTAAACTTGTTTTAGCCTGAGGCTTTGGTGTAGTTGTGTGCTATATTTAACGTAAATGGAAAAGTTTAAATACTCAAAACTGTGTCTTTGGCTCTGTAGTTTTATTTTACCAGTCCATAAGGAACAAGGATGGGGGTCTTACCATGTTAGTGGACTGATATTGTATTGCACAAGGGGTTTATTGCTATATAAGTATTTCACACAACTTCATGAGCTGGTTCAGCTACATATTTACTCTCTCCAATTTTTGAGGGTTCTCATACTACCCATAATCTCATACTTTTTCCTGAAGGAATATTAAAAATGTTCACTATTCTTACTGTAGTTCACAGGACTTTTTATAGCTGATCAAACAAGAACTCCCTTCCTGAGCCTCAAAACAGTGGCAGCCACACCCTACCTTCATTCTAGCCTCCAGCATCCCCTCTGTTCAGAACCAGCCCTTTTATTGGTGCACTGGGCTGTAGCCACACCCACTCCCATCCCTTCAGAAGGGTCACTTAATCACCCTTCCCTCTACTTAGTACTTCCAATCATTCCTTTTCTACTAGGTTCTTGTTCTCAGCACACAAACATACTCAATTTTCTTTCATCTCTCTTTCCATATATAAATATAATATATATGAAATTATATATCTATATCTATATATATATCACAACTCTATAGTTGACCTAGAATGTTCTAGCTATCATCAAGTTTCCTCTCCATGTAAACAGTTGTCATTTTTACTCATTACTTCTATTTCCTTATCTATCATTTATTACTCAGTTTTGTTCCACTCTACTCCCACCCCCACTTCTTTCCAGGGAATGCTCTCATGAAGATTATTCAGCATCGTATAAACACTAAGTTCAATCACCTCTCTGTCAGGCTTTATGTTACTTGACACTGGGTAAATGCTTCCACCATCATGCACTCCTCTTTTTCTCTCACATACCAAATGTGCTTCCATAGCAAATTCTGTCAGCTCTGCTTTCCAGAATTTAACTACTTCTCACCATCCCCCCTCACCTGGTCCCAGTTAATATTACTTCATGCCTAGACTATTGCAATGATTTCTCTGAACCTGGTGTCGCCTCCTAAATCCTGTTTGCAACCCATAGCCCAAGTTGCATGTTTAAATTAGATCATGCTGTTCTTTTTCAACACCCTCAAATAATGTCCCACCCTATTCAGAGTAAAAATCCTTAGTGTAACCCCCCCAGTCCTTCCCTTGCACCTATCTGTTCTCATCCTCTCTAACTCCACCTTCCTAGAGCCAGGATGAGCTTGAGGTAAGAGAAACAATGAGGGAGCAAGATTCCAAAATAAACTTACTCTCAGAATCATGTGTGACACTACTGACAATTTCTTATAGTTCCTCTTGTACTGTTTATGCTGCCTCCTTTTCTTTCAAATTCCTTATCACCTTCTTAACTCCAATTCTCCCTCTGTCCACCTAAGCAACATGTTATAGTAAAGGTGGTATAGTCAGATTTTTGCTACCTAAGTATGCAGTTAGATTGCATGAGTTTACCTTCTCCTTCCAGAATCATGTAGCCGTAGATGAATTTGCTAACTTTCTGAGTGAGCCTCAATTGCCTCATCTGAGGAATTTCTACTCCATACTGTATCTACCCCATACTGTTGTTGTGAGATTTAGATCAGCCATGTAAGCATCTAGCACAATTTCTGGCATGTAGCATGTAAATATTAATTATTGCTAGGAGTAGTGTTAGGATGATACTCCTATGTGTATCCCTTTAAAGAGTCTGTGTCTTCTTTTTTGGTCAAGTTTATGGAACAACTACAAAATATTAATTCCTAGTTAAAAAAAAAAGTGAGTAATTTTGTCTTTTGGGAAAAGGAGAGAATGGCATATTTCCTTTCTTTTCTGTAAAAAATGTGTTGTATTTTATAATTTTGCCAAGAAACACAATGAACAAAGTTAATTAGAAACATTATTCCTTTAAGAAGAAAAGGACATCACACACCTTCTGTATCAACCATGTACTCAACTATGTTGAATTCACACAGGATCAATGACTATAAGATGGAAGAGAAATTATTATCCCGTGTTTGAAAGCCAGCAGCATTTTTCTTTGCCACTTTAATGGCTTGTATCTTATATGTGAGGTGTATACATAACACAGTAAAGTACTGTAGACTTTAAGTTTTGTTTTTCTAAAATTTTATGCCACTGGGAAAGAACATTGGGGTGGAAATTGATAGAGCATTATCTGTGGACTCTAGAAAAGACTTCTACCTGAAATAGTCTGTGTTCAGATCTTGTCATGACTGTCCTCTTTCTGTCAGTCAGGTTCCAGCTCCACAACCAAGTCAGAATTCCAATCATCCTCCATTTGTGTCAGTTAGCTTCCCACTACTGTAACAAATATCTGAGGCAATAAACTTATAAAGAGGACAGAGTTATTTCAGCTCACAGTTTGGATGTTTTAGTTCATGGTTGGTTGGCTCTATTGCTTTGGACTTGTGATGAGGTCGTACATCATGGAAGGGAGTGAAAGGTAGAGTGAGCTGCTTGTGTCATATGTGCTAGGAAGTGAAAGAAGGAGAGAAGAAAGAGACGAGAATTCTACAGACCCTTTCAAAGGTAGACTCCCAATGACTTAAAACCTCCCCTTTGGCCCCATCCCTTAAAGATTTCTATCAATAGAGCCCAGCAAGTTTTAAGCACATGGAATTTTGGAGGTCTTCCAGAACCAAACTATAGAATCATCTCATTACTGTTTTATATTTTCACAAATATTATTGCCCTGACATTATTTTATTTATTTTTGTTTCTTATTTACCATCTGTTCTTTCTCTACAATATAAATTCCATGACAATATGTATCTTGTTTGTCCCAAGAAATTGTAATTGTACCTGGTGCTTGAAAACATTCGGTCAATGTTTGCTGAAGAAAAGAAGTTGCACCTGGATGAAAACCACATGTAGCTACTCTCAGGAAACAACTGACAAAAAAACTGCCATCAACAATATGCTCTCTTAACTAGCATTTATGTGGAAGGAAGGTAAAACTAGTGATTATGATAAAATCATGGCCAGAGTGCTGTGATTTTATGGTGTTGTAAAAAAAAAATAGGCTCACTTTTCTCCATAAAGATCCACTGCTGGTTATCAAGCACAGGCTGTTCATGCAAGTGTCAAAATGAGAGGGAAATGGAACAGGTTTTAAAAAATTAATGAGTTGATACAAACAAACACAGAGTGAATAATGTGATAATTATCCATTGATCCACAATTCAGCATCACCAAGAGTTTATTTACCATAGTTGCTGCAGGTTTTTAAAATGTTATTAACTATTTTTGAACCAGTTAAAGTCCCCTGTAAATTGCTCTCAGGTCCCCTCACAGAATTTGCCACTGTGGCACAGAGGTGGTGCTCACTGAGTGTCACACTGGAGTGAGGCGAAGCTTTGACCGACGAGCTGTGAATGGAGCTCACTCTGCACTTAGAGTCTCCCTCTGAACTTCTCTGGCATGGTGCCTCTTGGAGGTCCTGTGTCCCAGTGTGGAGATATGAGGGTCTCACATTACACACATCGGATAAGCAAAGGTCAAGTCTTTAGAAGTTTAGAAGTCACTAGGACTTGGGATGCTTTTATTGCCTCGCCCTATCAATTATCCTGGCACTATAGAAGTCACTGTGCTCAATTTGTTGTTTAATGCTACTGTTTTAATAATATTAATAGATATATAGTTGGAGGTAATATATATTAGTAGAATATTCTATAAGTTATATAAAATGGTATTATACTGTAGTATAATTGTGCAACTTCCCCCCTCAACGTTTCTCTTCTTTTTTGGGAGAATTTATCCATGTTTATACCTTTAGGTTTAAAATTTTTTATTATACTTTGTCCATTTTCCCATTGCTAGGTATTTAGGCAGCTCCTTTCTATTGTAAAGAGCACTGAACTGTATTGTCTAGTTAATGTCTCCTGCTATGTCCAGCAGGTGCTTTTGAAGAGTTTATATCTATCAAAGGAATTGCTGGGTTTGAATAAATGCCCTTTCAGTTTTACCAGATATTGTGAAATTTCAGGAATTCATTTCTATTTTTTCAAGTAGTGAATTCTTACATATCTTCAATGATGTATAATCAATATCTTGAATAGAGTGGACCTAATATATTAGGTTCAAAACAAAAACAAAAAAACAACTACGGTCTTAATCTTGATACTTGACTACAATGACACCTGTACAATCTGGTCCTTGATGCATTTTGACTTGAAATTTTTGTCTCAGTGTTCACCGTGTCTGTTTGGAGCTTTTTACAAGCTAAAAGTTGTCAGTGTCAACTGCTTTGTTACTCGCTACCCTTTCCAGCCAAACAATTTGTCTGGTACTTGCTGTTTTTGATACTCTCCATGACTAGGCATCAATTAATGAGGCGTGTCTAGGTACCACTGTATGTATTTTTTTTTTTTTGAGACAGGGTCTCGCTTTGTAGTTCAGGCTGGCTCTGAGCTCACTATGTAGCCTAGGCAAGCCTCGAACTCAGCAATCCTCCTGTCTCTGGCTCCAGAGTGCTGGGATTACAGGCGTGAGCCACCACGCCCAGCTGTATGTATTTTTTCATATAAAAGATAACTCATAGTTATTCATTAGCAGACTGACCTATGTGCAAATGGCTTAATTATTGAGATTTTTATTCTTTTCCAACTGGTGATTTCTTTTCTTATTAAAAATAGATTAACAATGCATCGCTGAAAAAGCATATGCAAGAGAGTACAAGGGAACAATAACAAATGGTTCCAAGAGGCAAATGGTACCAAAAAGGAATGAGGATATGTTTGCATTAGCCCTTGGTTCAAACACTTAAACTTTCTTTTTTCTTTTTCGTGAGCAGTAGGCTTACCAGTCTAGCATGTGGTAGAAAACTGATGATACATCTCAGTAGGTCAACTCTCAATAACCTTTTGACCTATAATTGTTCTAACTATCAAGATCCATCAGACAGAGCCATAAAGTGTCTTGTCTGTTGCTATTCCCAATGTCCTATGATTATTGGCTAGGATGTTCTTAACTAAATAGGAAGATGAAAAACTAGGCATAAGGTAAAAGTGTAAACAGTATTTTCCTTCTCAGTGATGTGAAACCATTACTATTGTTAATTTAAGAGAATCTGTTTAATTTTGAAATTTGAAAAACTTATGATGAATTTTCTAAGCTTATATTAATTGTTTGCAGTTGTTTCTGGATGTTAAGTTTGAGCAATTCAACTCAGGATGGGGTCTCTCAGATGGCCCATCATTGGCTCTGGTTGCTGTGGCCACCAGGACCTCCAGTCACCTGAAGACCAGAGCTCTCAAATGACCCCACTGCTAAATATTCAGCATGATGCATGAGAGCTTTACCCAGCTACACTTAACTCTTCAAACTAACAAAGCCTAGAGCTGATATTAACTTCATTCTGAATAAGACTTCCTTTCTTCAAGGAAATGCTTCAGTTGTAGACCCATCATAGTGACTAAATGTCACTAAACTCAGAATTTTATGTCACCTGTCTTCTGTCATGTCACTCCCCTTTGAAGCTATCCCCTTTGTCCTTATGCTACCATTGCCACTGGTGCTGCTTGCTCTGCTCTGACGCAGGCCCTCATGATGTCCTGCTTAGAGTGATGCAGTGTTCTCTGTCTATACTGCCTATCTCCATTCTGGTCTCTGGCCACCATCCATTCCATTTTCAACATGGAACTTGTTGCCTTTGGCGAACATTTAAAAAATCCTTCTGTGGCTCCCTTTTTCCTTCAAGGTAAAGGAACTTTTTAAAAATCCAGGATCAAGGGCCAGGGATTTAGCTCAAGTGGTACCATGCCTACCTTGGAAGCAGAAGGGTCCAACTTTGACCCCCAGTACTGCAAAAAAAAAAAAATCCAGGTTCAGATAAAATAAATCCAGGCTCAGGAGAAGCCAATAATGCCTATAACTCATTTACAAACAATGGGAATGTTAGGCAAGTATACAGGGTGCACATGAAGCTCTTGTGAGTCCCTGAACCCCTCATGCTTTCTCTGCTACCTGGCCCCCTCCATACCTGCTCTTCCTTTCTTCTGGAAGTCGACCTGTCCTTGAAGCTTTTGTGCAAGTGTCATATTCTCAGTGCTCCCTAAGCACTCTCTGGACATGTCAATCAGCATGACTGTTTGGAATTGTATAGTTACGTGTTGCTTAACAAGATTAAGTGATGAGAAACGCATCATTAGATGACTTCATCTTTGTATGAACATCACAGACTTACGTAAACCTAGATGCACAGGTCATCCACTTGATATGGTGTCTTGATGTCATCAAGAAATACAGTAAACACAAGATTGCTGCTGGCATCAGACAGCGCAATGTTCTAGTTTTTTTTTTTTTTGTACTGGAAATAGAATCTAGGACCTTTGCACTAAGTTGTATCTGCAGCCCTTTTTTTATCCTTTATTTTGAGATAGCATCTCATAGCATCATTAAACTATCCAGGCTGGGTTCAAATTTGTCTCTCAGATTGCCAGAGTGCTGAGCTTCGGGGGTGTGCCACTATACAAGGCTCAGAAAACATTTAAAAATAAGTAGAGGTATACTTTAAAATCATGATAAAAAGTACACTATAGTAAATACACAGCCCACAAATATAGCTATTATTATCTTTAATAAACATTAAGAGCTGTACTGTATGATATACTTTTATGCAACTGAGAGCATAGTAGACCTGTTTACACCAGTAACCCCACAGATACGTGAGTGATGCACTGTGGGACAACATCAGAATTGCTATAATGTCTCTAGCTGAGAGGAGTACTTTTCAGCTCTGTTGTGACCTTGTGGGATCACCATTGTATCTGTGGCCCCTTGTTGACTGAAACATTATATAGCAAATGCTTATATTTGTGTCAACTTACCCCAGAGCCTAGGAGAATGTCCTGCTTTTGGTCATGTGGGTGATAGCTGGGTCCTGCTACATATGGGTAACCTGCAGCAAGAGTGGAAAATGTGGCTGGCTTTCTTTTTCCTTTTTATTCTTAATCTCCTATCTTTTTGGGAATTTTGCTTTCAGATCTTTCAAATATTGAAGCTCAAGGATGGACTTAGTATGTGTTGAATACTTTCTTGTTCTCTTTTGAGTACTTTCATGGAGACATTGTTGTTGTTCTTTTACCTAGGTAGCCTTAACAATGTGTACATTATTCTGGGTGCCCTCACCTTGGCCCCATCACCCCGCCTCAGTAGAAACCTCACGCCAGTCTCCTGCCCTGTGCTCTCAAACCATTCTGGAGACACTTCAGGAAGCCTGCCTTGCTGCCCTCAGAAGCCCTCATTTCATAAGCAGTGAACTATTAGGAAACCTATTGGTGTAGGTCTGGGATCATTGACCCGAACATCTGAGCCACATTTTCTGTGAAGTGTGTCCTTCAGGGACAGATGCATAATGACTGGTGCAGTGAGCAGGGTCATTACTGTACTTGTTTTGTCTGCTATCATACAAATCACTCCAGCTCTCTTGAGCTGCTATTTTATATCTGTTTATATATTTTTCTTTCCTTTTACTTTCAACCCATATCTCTCAGTCTAAAATTTATCTCCTCAGAACAGTATATGGCTGGATCTTGTTGGTTTAAATCCAATCTAAAAACCTCTTCTTTTCAGTGGGTTGTTTAATTTATTCATATATATATTTTTTTGAGACAGGGTCTCGCTTTGTAGTTCGAGCTGGCTCTGAGCTCACTGTGTAGCCTAGGCAAGCCTCGAACTCAGCAATCCTCCTGTCTCTGCCTCCCGAGTACTGGGATTACAGGCGTGAGCCACCACACCTGGCTTTATTCATATTTAATATCCTCAGCATGATTAGATTTGCGTTGCCATTTAATTTTTTGTTTTCTGTATATCTCATTATACATTTTTCTGTTGCTCTTATTATCTTTTTTTAAAAGTAAAAATTCCCAGGAGGGGAAAGAATAAATATGATTTGAAAAGAAAAAGAAAGCACATGTATATAGGGGGTGGGGGTGTTATGGAGTGGATAAGGATATGGCTAAAAGTGAGCATTAACTCGTATCATTTACTGATACAAATTCCCCAATGTTGAGTGTGGTTGTGAGCTATATACAAAATGTACCAATAAAGAACTCAATTTTAAAAAGTAAAAATTTCCTTTTTAAAATAAAAAGCCTGTCTTTATGTGTTAAAACTTTTTGAGTTTACAGAAAACCAAGGAAGTAGTAGAGTTCCCATGTATGCAGCCCCCAATTTTTCCCTGTTACTAACAGTTTGCATTAGTATGATACTTTTACCACAGCTATAAAAAAATGGTGATATATTATTTTTAGCTTAATTCCACATTTCATTCAGATTTCTCTGGTTTTAAAAATTATGGGAAGATATTAATTAGCATAAACATTACAATTTTAACCATTTATAAGTGCAAAGCTTATATGACATTAGAATATTCATGCTAATGTGAATACATCACCACCATCTAACTCTAAAATGTCTTCATCTTTCCAAACTGGAGCTCTTGTAACTATGAAACACTAAGTCCCAGTTTTTCCTTTCTTTTCAGCCTCTGGAAACCACCCTTCTATTTTCATTTCTATGAACTTGACTATTTAGGTACTGCACTTCATAAAGTGGAGTCCTGCAATACCATACAGCATTTGTCTTTTTTGTGTCTGTCTTATTTCCCTCTGCATAGTGTTTTTTTTTTTTGTTCTTTGTTTTTGTTTTGTATTTTTTTGTTTTTGAGACAGGGTCTCTCTTTGTAGTTCAGGCTGGCCCTGAGCTCACTATGTAGCTCAGGCAAGCCGCCGCGAACTCAGCAATCCTCCTGTCTCTGCCTCCCGAGTGCTGGGATTACAGGCGTGAGCCACCACGCCCGGTTTGATTGCTGGTGGGCGTGAGTCACCACACCCAGCATTCTATGTGGGATCGAACTCAGGACCTTGCGCTTGCGAGGCAGGTGCTGGAACCACTGAGCTAAGTCTCCGGCCCTCTGCATAGTGTTTTTGTTTCACCCACATTGTAATATGTGTCCAAATATCTTTCCTTTGTAAGAATGGGTGATATTCCATTATCTGCATATACTACAATTCATTTATCTATTTATCCATCAGTCCACAACCAGGTTATTTCTACCTTTTTGTTATTGAGAATGATGTTGCTATGAACATGAGTATACAAATATCTGTTTGAGTTCTTGCTTTCAATTCTTTTAAGAATATGCCCAGTTTTCTTTAGGTTTTACTTACTTTTTAAATTATTATTCTCTTAGGATCCTGCTCATGATACATTGCATTTATTTTTCATGTCTCCTTAGGCTCCCCTTAGCTATGACACTTTCTCTGACTTGTTTCTGTTAGCCTCGACAGTTTCAAGATCAAGAACAGGTCAAATATTTTCTACTGCATTCCTCTCTTGGAATTTTTCTGATATTTTCTCATAGTTAGACTACAGTTAAGGAGGTTTAGAGGAAATCATGGATTTCAAGTGACATTTTCATTACATATTATAAAGGATAGAGAATACCAATAGAATTTGTTATTATAGATCTTAACCTTGATTATCAGTTGAAATGGTGTTTTTAAGTTTTCCACCATTAGGTTGTCCCCCTCCTCTTACATACAGTACTTTTTGGAATCCAGTCATTAGGAGATGTCCTCACTTAAAGAGGGGGATTCATGATCTCCTTAGTAAAGGCAAAATGTCTACATAAATTCCTCAGTACTCTCTCCCTAGGAGATTAGCTTATTTTTCATCAATTATAAATACATGTAATCATTGTCTTAGGTCAATATGAGCTCATGGGTAATTTTTTTTTTGAGACAGGGTCTCGCTTTTTAGTTCAGGCTGGCCCTGAGCTCACCATGTAGCTCAGGCAAGCCTCGAACTCAGTAATCCTCCTGCCTCTGCCTCCCGAGTGCTGGGATTACAGGCTTGAGCCACCAAGCACGGCTCATGGCTATTTTTATACTGGGGTTATAAACTAGTATTACTTTATTTATGTTGTTGCTCAAATTATTCTTGCTTTGGCTGTTGGGAGCTCTTTCATTAGGCTCCTGTGTTCTATAACAAGCCTATATTAACACAAATTAGGCTTGTATCTTTTTCTTTTTTTTTTTACTTCCTTAAACTCTGGGGCTACAAGATGTCCCGAATTTTCTTCCTTTTTTAAATTGGATTCTTTATTGGTACTTTTTATATACATATCATGATCATACCCAACACGAGAATTTGTATTAGTATATGACACTTAATTCTCACTTTTTTCCATCCCCTACCCACCCTGCAACCACCAGCCCCCCATCTGCTAATGCTTTGTTTCCTTTTTTATCATCACATTTTTTTCTTTCCCCTCATTACTTACCCCTACCCCCTTTTCCCTTTGAATATTTTCTATTTCACAATATCTGTTGTACATTCTAGTACTCATTTACATCTTTACATTCTCATACCAGAGAAAAGACACAGTATTTACACCCATGACCTATTTATTTCACTTATGAGTATGTCTTCAAGGTACGACAATTTGAGTGTAAATGACTCAAACTTATCATTCTTTGTGACAAAGTAATACTCCATTTTATTTTTTAAAAAACACATCTTTATCCAGTCTCCTGTTGATGGGCATTTGGGCTATTTCCAAGATTTAGCTATCACAAACTGAGCTGCTAGGAAAATGGGTGCACATGTGTCGCTGTGATATGAATCTTTTAATTCTTTCATGTATATCCCTAGCAGGGTCAAATGGGACCTCTAATCCTAGTTTTCTGAGGAATCTTCACTCTGATATCCACAGTAGTTGCACCACTCCACATTCCCACTAACAATGGAGAATGGTTCCTTTCTCTTCACAGCCTCGTCAGCATTTGTGCCTGGCTAATTTTGAGGTAGCAGCCATTCTTTATAGAGTAAGATGGGATTTCATTGTTGTTTTCATCTACATCTCTCAAAAGACCAGTGCTGTTGAGCATTTCTTCTTGGCTACTTTTACTTCTTCTTATGAAAAGTGTCTGTTCATTTCAGATGCCTATTTTTGAATTGGGTCTTTAAATTTGGAGGGTGATTTTTAAAAAAGCTCTTTACATATTCTAGATAGTAGCCCTTTGTCTGAGTAACACCTGGTAAAAAATTTTTTCCATATGGTTGGTTGTCTTTTCACTCTGCTGGTGATTTCTTTTGCTGTTCAGAAACTTTTTAATAGGATGAAATCCCATTTGTTGATTCTTTCTGCTAGTTTCTATGCTGCTAAGGTTTTGTTCATAAAGTCTTTCCCTAAGCCAATGTCTCTAAGAGTTCTATCTAGCCTCTCTTGCATCAGATTTAATATTTCTGTTTTAATGTTTAGGTCTCTAATCCACTTTGATTTTAGTTTAATACACGGGGAAAGAGATAGGTCTAGCATTAGTCTTTGGGAGGTTAAATCCCGGTTTTTCCAGCACCATTTGTTAAAGAGGATATCTTTCCTCTACTGAAGACATTTGGCTCCTTTGTCTAAGATGAGGTGACTTAGCGTTTCCAGATCTTCTAATCTTTCCACTGATCCTTGGGTCTGTTAATTTGCTAGTATCATGCAGTTTTTATCACAGTGGCTTTGTAGTATGGTTTCGAGTTGGGGAGCATGATACCTCCTGCCATGTTCTCATTGCTTAGAATTGCTTTTGCTATTCTAGGTCTTTTGTGGTTCCAGATAAATTTTTGGATTATTTTCTCCAGCTTTGTGAAATATGCCATTGGGATTTCAATTGGCATTGCACTGAATCTGTATAGTAGTTGTGGGAGTATAGCCATTTTGATGATGTTGGTTCATCCTGCCCATGAACAAGGGATGTCTTTCCATTTTCTTTTTTTTTTTTTCCATTTTCTGATATCCTCTTCAATTTTCTTTTTCAGAATGTTGTAGTTTTTCAAAGTAGAGGTCTTTCACCTCCTTTGTTAGACTGATTCCTATATATTTCATTTTTTGAATGCTATTGTGAAAGGGATTGACTCCCCAATTTCTATCTCAGTGAGTCTGTTGTTTGTGTATATAAAGGCTATCAATTTTTGAGCACTGACTTTGCATCCAACTATGCTACTAAATTTAGCAATTAAGTCTAGCAGTCTTTTGGTTGAGTTTTAGGATCTTCTATATAGAGTATCATGTCACCAGCAAAATAATGACAGTTTAAGTTTTTCCTTTCCTATCTTTATTCCTTTTATTCAAGCTTTTCTTGTATTATTTATCACTCCATTTCTTCAATCAGACATTTTTCCAAAGTTCTCTTTCCTTTCTTCCATTCTTCTTCATCTTCCTGCTTCTCCTCTTCTCTTCTTCCTTTTCATCCTTCTCCTCATCTCTTTCTCTGTCTCCTCCCCTTCAGAATGGTATTAAAGACCAAGATCTGGAGTGTGAGTATGCTTTACTGTCTTTGGATGTCTCACACTTTTTGGTTGAAACTGGACAGTATGATGATGAATTTCTGCATCCTGATTTCCTCCTTTTCTCTCCCTCCAGAAGTGGTGGCAGCTGTTTGCTTAGTCATTTGCTTAGTGACAATGAATTCCATCACACAGTATACAGCCTCTAGATGTATGGATTTAGAATATTTTGCCCTCCCCCCTTTTTTTAATCTTAGCTTGGCTATCTCAGGTTCAGGGTCTGATTCCTGTGTCTTAACTCAGGTTCTGCATGCGTTCCTTGATCAAAGATTAGTCAAGGTTTATACTTAAGTTCCCTTAACCAGTTAGATTTTACTCTTCACCTTTGGGGAAGTGTGATTTAAGGGGTCCTCTCAGGGAATTGTGTGTGTGTGCGTGTATGTGTGTGTGTGTTTAGCCAAGGACTTGTTGCTTGCAGGTTGTGTCTCTGATTACTCTGCAAGAATTTGGTCTTTGGCATGACCACAATTTACATTTTTCCAGGGCGAGTGTGGTTTTATTTTTAAAATTTGTTTCCTAAGAGTCACTCCCCAGACCAGATAGCTTATTGTTGAAGTCAGTGCTTGGTAAGAAGTTGTATTCAAGCATCTTTTACCAAGGAGGTTTCTGCCGAGTTGACCATGATCCCAGGAGGGTTTGTCCTGGTTTCTCTTGCTGAACATCTGGCTGCTCTGGTCTTTGGCTTGTATCCTAGAGCTGTAAGCTTCTTCTTAATTACTCCTCACCAAGTTCTCCCTAGCTTTCTGCAACACCCTTAGGCCTGGAAATCTCTACTCTGTACAACATAGGCAGCCCTCTCGGGCAGCACATAGAGCACTCAAGGTTCCCCCTTCTTCACTGTACCAGAGCTAGGAGTTATTTTCTAGTTCTGTAAAAGGGTCCTGGTGGGGAGAACGGTACCAACTCCTGGACTTGTCAGCTCCCCTTCCCACCTGAGAACCTCTCATTCAAGCAAACGAGGACAAGCAGGACCCAGGACTCAGTATTCTCAGTGAACCACAATTGGTGTAGGACAGGGGAAGGAGCCCCATCCAACTGTAGATTGCAAGAGAATTCAACATGCCTCTCTGGATGGTGTACTGTGGGGAGGAGAAACCATATATTCTAGGCTCAGGGTTCAGCATGAAACTAGGAGGGAGGAAGAAGGGGCTAAGGGAGTAAGCTGTGGGTGAAATGTCACAGGCTTGCTATAAGAAGTTTAATAGATTATGTTGAAGAAATATTTCTGCTTGATCTATGCCCTTAGGACAATTTCTAGAGACTTTAAATAACTTGTTTTTACTTTTCTAACATCCACCAGTTCAATTGGGAGAGAATCCACCAGAAGCCCCATCGTCCTACTTTAATATTCATTTACATCAGCATGGTTTTTTTGAGACTGCATCCCAAGATAGAAATGTTGCTGATGGCACAAGTTACTTGGTAGGGAGATGAGTTTCAAGATCAGAGAGATATTAAGTCCCTTCTAGAGAATTAACAATGACCCACCATGGTCATTACTTTCACCTGTGAACTCTGACTGTAATTCAGGTTGGTGATCTTTGCCTTGGTCGTCTTTCTGCCTTCACCTTGGTGTTCTGCAGAGATTGATACACCATCAGCGGTCTGAACTAATGTAAGCCTCAGGTGACATCTGTTACTCTGAGGAGATAGAATACACTTTAATTGTGGCAGGCATACTTTGAACTAAATGTGTAGGGAGTGTCTGTGGTCATCAGTGTCATTCTGAGAGGTCTTTTTCAAGTTATCAGTCACATCATGACACTCTGCAGCTTGTAGCCCCTCGATAGCTCCCTCATACAATCAGAAAGACAGGCCAGTTGATCTTCTCACCAAGACCTACAATTCATTGTACTTTGTCTATTGTTGATGATGCTCCAGTCACTTGGATTCACTTTCTGTCTTTTAAAATCACGAAGCTTATGCCTGCTCAAAGATTTTCCTTCATTGTTTTTTTTTTGTGTGTGTGTGTGTCTGGAAGCCCTTGCTTGTGTCTCCACATGACTGACTCCAAGCTCACCTCCTTGGAAAAGCCTATTCTGGACTACAGTATTTAAAGTAGACCCTTCTCAGTCCCAATTATCATTATTCTCTATTCACCACGAGGCTGCCTGTATTCTCAAGGAGGGAATAAATCCATGAATCAGGGATCTAGATTTTCTTATATTACCTATTTTCTTCTAGTACCTAGAACAGTACTTGCTATTCCAGTGGGATTCAATAAATCCAAAGAGTGAAAGGAAGAATGAAAACATGGCAGTGTTCATTTTAGTTTTTAAGAGGAAGGATGAAATACTCTCTGTGAGTTGTCTTAGGAGCAGGGGTCTGGAAGAGATTGTATATTGATGTCCTACAATGCAGTAATTCATTTTGCTAGTGGAAGAATTCTTTACAGAAGTTGGCAGACTGAAATGCTTTCCAGAGGAGTAAATCCTCCAAACAAAAACAATTCAAAATACAGTCAGTTGCTCAGGTTTTGTTTTTTAGCTCTATTCTGACCCTTGACTATGAACAGTTTCATGTACATTTGTATACATTTGACCCCCGTAGAAAAGGACCATAAAAATAATAACACTATGGCTGACCTCATATATTTGTGATTGTGACAATAACTTTGATGATTGTGACTGATAGATGACATAGAAATGCCATACCAAGCTGCTCTTGCCAATTTAAACAATCCTAGCCTTTCTTGATTCCATTAATCAAATGAATTGCCCTTGCTCCACCACAGTGATAAAACTATGCATTTGGTTCCAAGATATATTTTCTTTGTCAGTTATTGTGCAGAGAAATTCTATCACCATGGATTGAGAAAGTAATCTTCTCATGAGAAACAAAGGAAGTTGACCCCAGTTTTAACAGGTCTAGGACTCTGAAGTCTACATTATGGAAGAGCAGAGAAACATGACTTTTGATCTGGGGAGGTGAAGGAGAATTGTACAGGCTCTGTCTAATAGATAATGAACCAGATATATCGGATACGTGAAATACTGTGTACTGTGTGTCTTCACTTGAGAAGTGTTAGATGAAAAGAGTAATTAACACATATTTCCTTTACATGTGACCAAGACTGCAGCAAAATCACAGATGCCCTGAAATGGACCCAGAAGCCAGGTTTTAAAATATGCACTTCCTCCTCTTAATAGCCCTCAATTCATCAAGTAGGATTCTAAGTTCCAAATGCCCACCCTGTTACTCATTTTAGCAGTTCACCCAGGAAAACCAACACTTTAAAATTTCAATATTTTGAATATTTTCAAGTATACTGAATAGTTGAAAATATAATAATTATTCATATGCTGACCACCAAGATTCAGCAGTTTGTAATGTTTTACCAACCATATAGAGATATTTCTTATTTAAATTCTTCAGTATGCATTTTCTACATGAGAATAATGTTTAATATAATCACATTAAGGCTGACTAACAACTGTTCTCTAATATCATCTAATAATTAAACTCAAAATTTCTGTTGTCCCTAACATATATTTTATAACTCTTACTTTTCAAACCAGAAATATTGGAAGCTCATACAGCGTATTTGGTATTTCTAGTCTTTTTTAATGTAAAGTGGGTCCTATTTCCCTCTGTTTCTCTTAATATCACACTTTTTATAAGAGTAGGCCATTTATCTTGTAGAGTCATTCAGATTCTATATGTTTTGTATTGTTTTATTCTATGTTTTTGCATTGTTTATTATGGTCTTATTAAACTTTTCCAGAAAGCCAAATTATACTAAAATTAAGTTGATTTGCCTTGTGCAGAATAGGCATTAGGAAATAGAATTCCACTATTAATCAGAGATGACATAGCTAGATGTCAAAAGACCTTAAGAATTAGTTCAGGTCCTGACTGTTTCTCCCCCAGGATGATGCACAATTTCCTATGTGGTCTAGGTCCTGGCAGTAATGTCAGGGACATAGGCTTTGGGCCTGGCTGACAGCACATAAAATGCCATCAGATTGGCAGTGAAGTTTCACCCTAACTCCACTGCTTCTGTCCTAAATGTTGAGGGAAACGTCCAGCTACTGAGCAGATAGTTACTCAGCTCAAGAAGGAATTCAAACCCTACTGCTTGTGCTCTTCTGTTTCAAGCACAACTAATATACATTCATCTATTTGATTTAAAAAATTGGTCCTTGATTTAAAAAGCCTCTGGGCATAAAAACAGTAAAATGGTTTCATAAAAATACTTAAATCAATTGATGCTATGGTGCTTAAAAACATAGTGTATATCACAAAGTGACAAAAAAGTGCCACAGCCAGCATGTGACTCTCTGTAGTGACACAAAGATTTTAGGGAGGGTTTACATTGGGTTTTAAACATGTGTAAACCCGGGTCTGTTTACATGAATGAAGGTAGGCTGGAAACATTTCTGCCTCCTCCAGCGTGTATGAGTGGGAATAGAGTTAGTTGTCACCTCCAGAAACTGCATATAGGACTCTGCTTGGGTCGAGAAATGGCATTTCAGGTATCATTTGATAATCACAACAAACCTAGGGGGTAGGTGTGACTATTGTTTCCATTTTACAGGTTAAAGATAAGGAGAAAAACTAAAATAAACAACAAAAAGATGAAGAGATAAGAGGCATAAAGAGCTTCAGCAGCTGTCCAATGTCTTACTAGCTGGTTTATGATAAAGCTGGGACTTGAACACAGGCACTATGGTTCTAGAGTCTTTGTTTTAACTTTTTACTTTTTACCCTGACTATATGCACTATTTCAGTCACTCATTTAATGAATTATATGTAGAATGTGTGTGTGTGTGTGTGTGTGTGTGTTTGTATCCTACCAAGCACCAGGTATTTCATTTGATGGAGCTCTGGAATACAATGAAAATTGATGTTACCTTAGGCTCGTTATTTCAGACTGACCCTACCTCAGGCTGACTCCAATCTGCAATGACCCCTAATGTTATGGGTCTTGGATTTGTAGATAAATCCTGATGAGGGGCCACGTGTCAACAAGTTATGTAATTGTTGACAGAGGTGACTAGACAGAAAATTTGGTCTGACCTTTGCACAGACTCTGAGCAATAACATTTAATGGTATGTTGGAGGGGTGTTAAAATTGATCACTGTGTAGATAATATAAGAATAAGAATGCACTCAAGGAAGGCAATGTTATAGGAAAGGAGTGCTGAAAGGAGAACTGAGAGGCAGAAATTAATATGAGAAGTAACTCCCATAAATGGGTTGTTCAGATTTGCTGCTTTCTCTCAAGAATATAAACTAAACATAGCAAGAAAAAGCATCCCACTTTAACAGAACATATTCAGCTTTTCTATTTTGTATAGAAGGATTTGTATGAGGCAGTGCTCTTTCAACAATAGCTGGGAACAGGGAAGACTTCATTTGCAAAGTCTAATTGAAAACTTATGCAAGTGCAATGACTGTGAGGTAGAAAAATACTTGAATTTTTAAAAAAAGACCAATAAAACAACACAACATTTCATTGTTTGGGGCTTTGTAGTTTTCAAATTGCTTTCTCATAATGTGTCAAAAATATTTTGTGTATATTCTGTCAATCTCATTGGATTTTCCCACCTTCAGGAGATTCTCATTGTTAGTCCTGACCTGGACTCTCAGCTGCCACTCCCAAACCTAAAGGATGTTATGTATGCCAGCCAGCCACAGGCCCACAGACTGCATTTTTCAGCCACTTGCATTTTGTGTGGATGACATACTACAAAAAATGACCTAGGAGCTGACTTCCTGGGGAGTGGGGAGAGGGATAGATAAGATAGCCAACTGGAAGTGTGGGCAGGGAGCCTTCAAATGAACGAATATTGACCAATTCTATCCTTTTTTGATGGATTACTTCATGGAAGAGCTTCCCTGCAGAAGCGGTTCCCTCTGGCCCAGTGGATGCTTATGCCAATTGACTGGTTGTATAGCTTTGTACTTTTACATGAAGATGTAGTCAGTATGGTAATCTATTCACTTTTCTATTTTGTTCTATTCTTCTGTCTTCCTTTTGTCCTCATTCTTAATGGCTGGGATTATCCCTTCCATGTAAAACACCAGTCCTTAATCCTTGCCTCAGGCTCTGTTTTCTAGGTAAATGAGTCTTATACACATTTTTTATTTCAGACTTTCATCAACATTTTAAAGCAGACAGGATTTTATTGTTGGTTACACATTAAAGATCAGAACTAAGGTTCATTCAGGTCAAATTGCTAGCCTGAGATTATATTCACTCACTGATTTATTCATGCACTCATCTAACAGACATTTCTCAAGCACCATCTATGTGCTAGGCCTCATTCTGTGTGCTGTGGTGTCTAAGGCAGATGATATACCTGCCTTCATGTAACTTCATTTCTGTTCAAGGAGATTGATGACACATAAAGAAGTATATAAATGAGCCAATGCAGACTATACTAAATTCTACACAAGTGACAAGACTGGGTTAGTTCTGTGTTAGAAAGTAGAGGCAAGGAAGAACCACAGATACAAGGTGCTCAGGAAAACATCTCTGAAGAGGTGATATTTGAGTAACATGAGGATAGGTTAAAACTTTTACAGGCTCTAAACTCTGTATAGATTATTCCCCATCTTTGCTCATGTAATTCAAATGCAAACAATATAACCCATGAATAAATATAGTGAAGTCCAACATGGAAAGTGCTTGATAAAGGTCTGCTAAATGAACGAATTAATTAACAAAGGGAATACATATTTCACTCTTGGTGATTACTTGGATTTTAAGACTATATTAAATTTCAAATCTTACACTGCATCTGTTTTATGGGGGGGGCAGCGTCATTGTTTTATTATTGCCCTCTACTTATTCTTAATCAAACCTATCTAGTAATGCAGTATTTGTTGAGGATTAACAAACTCCAAAAGATTAACAAACTCCAGGCACTTTTAGGACACTATAGGTAGAAAGAACAATAGAGTCAAAGACAATGATGTATAAACAAGTCTGAAGGATTTAAGGAGCAAAAAGAAGGCAGATGTGGGTGGGGAGGAGACAGAGAGAGAGAGAGAGAGAGAGAGAGAGCGGGAGAGGGAGGGAGA